>OX297881.1:0-5000 GCA_946478455.1 Eupithecia vulgata | reverse complement strand
TTAGGTTAGGTTAGGTTAGGTTAGGTTAGGTTAGGTTAGGTTAGGTTAGGTTAGGTTAGGTTAGGTTAGGTTAGGTTAGGTTAGGTTAGGTTAGGTTAGGTTAGGTTAGGTTAGGTTAGGTTAGGTTAGGTTAGGTTAGGTTAGGTTAGGTTAGGTTAGGTTAGGTTAGGTTAGGTTAGGTTAGGTTAGGTTAGGTTAGGTTAGGTTAGGTTAGGTTAGGTTAGGTTAGGTTAGGTTAGGTTAGGTTAGGTTAGGTTAGGTTAGGTTAGGTTAGGTTAGGTTAGGTTAGGTTAGGTTAGGTTAGGTTAGGTTAGGTTAGGTTAGGTTAGGTTAGGTTAGGTTAGGTTAGGTTAGGTTAGGTTAGGTTAGGTTAGGTTAGGTTAGGTTAGGTTAGGTTAGGTTAGGTTAGGTTAGGTTAGGTTAGGTTAGGTTAGGTTAGGTTAGGTTAGGTTAGGTTAGGTTAGGTTAGGTTAGGTTAGGTTAGGTTAGGTTAGGTTAGGTTAGGTTAGGTTAGGTTAGGTTAGGTTAGGTTAGGTTAGGTTAGGTTAGGTTAGGTTAGGTTAGGTTAGGTTAGGTTAGGTTAGGTTAGGTTAGGTTAGGTTAGGTTAGGTTAGGTTAGGTTAGGTTAGGTTAGGTTAGGTTAGGTTAGGTTAGGTTAGGTTAGGTTAGGTTAGGTTAGGTTAGGTTAGGTTAGGTTAGGTTAGGTTAGGTTAGGTTAGGTTAGGTTAGGTTAGGTTAGGTTAGGTTAGGTTAGGTTAGGTTAGGTTAGGTTAGGTTTTTTTTTTTTTTTTTTTTTTTTTTTTTTTCCTGTCCGGGAGCGATGTCCCGGCCCGCGAGCTATCCTACATGTTGCTCCTCTGACATTATCAGAGACTTTATTTATCATATTTCTCTATAGGATGGGTCAGGGTTCTTTATTTCTAAATCTTTATTTTTACAATCTTTATTCTATCCTAGCGTGTATCCATATTCTATGTTTATTAAATCTATTAATCTTATTTTAAAATTATAAAATTTTACAATATTATAATCTTAATTCTATTCTTACTTGCTATTTTATTACTATTGTTTTACATCTTGTACTTCATCTTCATTTATTCTTACTTTATTTATTATTGTTGCACAGACATATACTCATTATATGTTGCCAACAGGTTTTATCTATCTGATTTGTTTCTGCTTATTACCAATTTTGCCACTTGTTTACAAAATTTAAGGAAGATGCCGCGCTCAGTACTGTTTCCCATTATCTTTCCCAGATTTTCACTACTTAGGCTTGTGTCCAGCTGCTGGGTTAAATCATGCCGTAACTTGCAGTGCACGGGACAGTGGAGAACAACGTGCAGAAGCGATTCCTCTGAATCTGGATCGCAAATGCACGACGGACTCTCCTTGCACTTGAATCGGTGTAAGTACTCGGAGAATCCGCCGTGCCCCGTTAGTATTTGGGTCACGATTCCATCTGCCGGTCCCATTTTCCGAATGACCTTATGGGCCAATACTGCATCCGGCAGAAAAATTTTTGTAACTGCCGCTGTGTCCCCGGTCTTATACCTCTGGTTCCATTCGTCAAGCGTTTCCGCACGGATCAGCCGTTTGACGAATGAAACCGGGCATGCATCGTAGGCTGGTCTGGACTTTGACCCAGTGGCTGCCTCTTTCGCCAAGGCATCCGCCCGTTCGTTGCCCGCAAATCCAGCGTGAGCCTTTATCCAAAATAGAGCTACCTCTTTTTGCTGGGATCTGCACTCCGCGAGATTTCTCCGGATCTCCGTAGCTAGGGGATGCACAGCGGAATGATTCGTTATCGTCTCTAGTGACGATCTGGAATCACTGTAGATCCCGTAGCTAGTCTCGGTGGTTTCTAAAATCTTTTGGGTTGCCTCGCGTATAGCCAGCATTTCCGCCTGGTACACTGTACAGAAAGATGGCAGCTTCAACTTTCGGGTTCCAGTTTCTTCGGTCTTATTCCATATGGAAAGAGCCGCACCCACTCCCCCGTCAATTTTGCTGCCATCTGTAAAGATTCTGACTGATTGGCGGTTGTACTCGGTGAGTTCTTTGTCAGTGTCCAGGTTATGGAAGTGAAGCTCCATTTTTTCTGCTGGGTGCGGTGTGCTGCTGTATGGTGTCATCTTCTCTATCTCTCTGTCCGCCAGACTCACCGGCCGACACACTCCCTTTTTTGCCATATATAAAGCGGCAGCTTCCTTGACTCTGAGGTCGAGCGGGAGCAAACCGGCCAAAGCGAGCGCGGCGTTCAGAGAGACAGTTCTGTAGGATTTGCAGAGGCGCTGAGCAAAGCCTCTCTGGACTACGTTCAGCTGCCTCTGCACGCACAGTTTTCCAACAGCAGGACCCCACACACTTGCCGCGTATAGCACTACTGGCTCAACGCAGGCAGTGTATATGGTCCGAATAATTTCCGGGTGGAGTCCCCAGCTGATCCTGGCTGCTCGTGATAGCTGTTTATTTCCGGGTGGAGTCCCCAGCTGATCCTGGCTGCTCGTGATAGCTGTTTATAGATGTTCAGCGCCTTTTTGCAGGTGTTGGCAACGTGACTGTTGAACGTCAACTTGTCATCTATCACGAGCCCCAGGATCTTAATCTCCTTGGACATGCAGATGTCGGTCCCGCCCATGGTCAAGTGTGGGGTGTCATACTTTAGCTTATTTGTAAGCAGCATCGCACAAGTTTTATGTGGTGCGAATTTCAGCTTATTTCTGAGACCCCACCCTCGAACATACTCGAGAGCGGCATTTGCACGTCCCTGGATCTCCACCACAGAGTCGCCATCAAACACCAGGGCAACATCGTCTGCGAACGCCTGGCAATAATCTCCTCGATGATGCAAACCTATTAGTAGGGGGTTGAGAAGGAGGTTCCAGAGAATAGGGCCGCCGATAGATCCCTGGATGCAGCCCTTCGTTGTTCTTCTGTGCACCTCTTCTCCTGCATACCTCACTTTCACTCCCCTGTCCTCCAGGTATGAGTCAATTACACGTCTGATGTTTATCGGGCATTTTGCCTCCGCCAATCGGATTCTTATGGCAGGCCACCAGGCGCTATCGAAGGCCCCCTCTATGTCTAGGGATACCAGCAGCACTATCTTCTTCTTTCTGATTTTATCCCTAATATGGCTTGTGAGAGCATAGAGGGCGTCTTCTGTGCTCCTCTGGGGCATAAACCCGAATTGACTTTGGCTAATGCTTGGTATTAGGTGCCACTTTAGTCTTGCGACAATCATCTTTTCCAGGACCTTTCCCATCACTGGCAACAGCCCGATTGGCCTATAGGCTTTAGCAGCTGTGTAGTCGTCCTTCGCTGGCTTTCTCAGTACTATCACAGCTGCTTCCTTCCAGATCTTCGGGAAAGAGCCTAATTCGAGACATTTGTTGACCAGTGCTAGGAAAAGTCCGGGATTGGAGTCTATTGCCTGTTTACAGATGTCGGCTGTGAGTCCATCCAGACCAGGGGCTTTCTTCGGGTTAAAGCTGTCGACGGCAGCTTTCAGCTCGATGATGGTAAACGGTGGATCATGGTGCTCATCATGCTCCGACACGTTTACTTTACTAGCTAGATCTCTTAGCCGTCGATGTTCCTCGTTGTCTTCGGCCTCCTTATCTTCTGGGTAGAAGACCTCTGCCAACATTTCTGCTGACTCCTTCGTGTTCAGACTTCTTCCGTTTAGCTTGAGAGGTAAGTCTTCCTGTCTTTTCTCTGTACATTTCAAAACCCTATAGATCCCTTCCCACATCCCTTCTCTATCTTGTTTCCCACAGAACCTTTTCCAGCTCTCAACTGCATCTTTTGTGGCCCTTTCTTCATACTTTTGCTTTGCTTTCAGGTACTCGTCGACGACCTTCTGCCTTCTCCTTGGTGCAGCGCAACGGATTCTCCTCTTCATTGTGAGTACTCTTTTTTTCAGGCCTTCGAGTTCTTCGGACCACCACGGTAAGCTCAGTTTTTCTGTTTGATTTTTCTTTGGAAAATTTTTTATACAGATTTCCCTAATAATTTCTGTAAATGTAACTACTGTTTGTTCTAATTTTGTTTTGCATTTTAATTCTTTAATTGACTCTACTGTTAATTTATTAACTTTTGCTAACTCGGTCATTTTCTTACGAAACTGATCCCAGTTAGCTTTTTTTGTATTAAATATCCTGGTTGTTCTTTTAATGTTCATTCCCTTTGATTTTTGTAGGTTAATTTTAAAAAGTATGGCGTTATGGTCTGAACTCACCGTGACGTCTTCAACTCTCCAGTCCTCTACTACACCAAGCATCTCTGCTGTGCAAGCTGTCACATCCACATTGCTCGTGTAGCGCATGCCTCCCCGGACAACTTCGAAGGTAGGCAGATCTCCCTCGTTGAGTACCTGAAGGCCCATTTCTTCTAGCGCTCCAGCCATCGCCTCTCCTCGGCTGTCCACCTCGTTGCTGCCCCACCAGGTACTTTTTGCGTTTGCGTCTCCACCAATCAGCACTTGCGGTGTGCCAAGGTTTCTTACGATAGCTCTGAGCTGCTCCAAGTATGGCTCTATCGGTGCTGGGTGGGGTTCAAAGTAGTACGAGATGATAACGATCTCCCAAGCCACAGTCCTAAGTTTTACTACCACTATGTTATTCGTCGTGTAGTCCGGGTACTGTATAACATCAAGATCATTGTCATAGACAGCAATTGCTGCCTTGACCGGACCCTCGACTTGGCTGTGGCTTTGGAAGATCCTTACCCCCCTGTACCCCTTCATCCGACGTATTGCACCGACATATGGCTCCTGGAGCAGCGCAAAGGCTATCTTACGTTTTTCGGCTTCCATCATCACCTCGTTCGTCGCCAAGTCCATCCTGCGCAGGTTAACCTGCGCTCCCAGGTACGACTTGTGCTGATTGGTTGCGCTTGGGGTGCCCTTAGCAATACGCTATAGAAGCTCTCGCTAGGGCCTCCCATTTGCGTCTGACGGGGCAATCTCTGTCAAAAGCATTGTGCTCTCTATTAGC
>OX297880.1:13012500-13311842 GCA_946478455.1 Eupithecia vulgata | reverse complement strand
ATACTTAACGTACTTACCGTTGAGTGAAGACCGCAGACAAGGCACCTGTGACACGCAGATTCTGCAACAAATAGAAAAGACAAATTAATAAATAAATATAGAAGGTTAAAAATTACACACGGTATCAATTTTACTTTTATTCTTAAAATTAGGTTAAAACAGACGAAAATATATGTAAATATATTAATACATTACTTTATACAACTTATACAAACCTTTTCATCTATTTATTTTTATACATACAAACAAAGTGACAAAGCCCGCTGACGCTCCTCCATATGTTCGGCTTTCGAACACCTGTAAAAGGGGGAATAACTATGGACGAGAAAACGAAAGAGACAATGGAACGACAGGAGATAGGAGAGAGTAGTAAAATCTCTACTGTCAGGAGGAGCATTGGAGAGTGGGAATCCGGACAACGAGAAAATACCTCCAAAGCGCCTCCCAACCGGAGTTCCCCCAAGAAAGCAGGAAATGGGGAAGCTCAAGTACTTAAGACGAAACCTCTTCTATCACAGGGAAGCAAGGTCCCACCACGCAGAACATCGGTGGAGTCGTCAAATAGCCCCCAGAAACAAGAGAACTCCAAATACGCGGACAGGCTCTCAGAAGCAAGAGCCTGCGTAACTAAAGCGAAGCTGCATTTGGGTAACTCCAGGAACCTAAAGACTGAGATCAAAGAAGGGGTTCTTCAATCCGTCGACAGGCTCTTTCAATTAGTGAAAGAGTCAGAATTAGTGAAAGGAAAGAAGGAAACAAAGGAACCGGAGAAGAACAAGGAGCAAGGAAAGGCCATAGAAATAGAACCAGAGACTGAACGAGAGAATAAAAAGCTGATAAAGCGAATGGAGGAGCATGCCCTACTTATACAGGAGAACAACCAGAACATGAAAAAACTGAATGATGCGCTCGTAAAACATCAGGAGGCACAACAAGCAACGACCTACGCGAGTGTAGCAGCCACGCTCGCAAGGAACCCAGCCCCAGTGCAGACGGCGCTACACTCCGTTGTGGTTACAGCAAAAGACGAGACAGAGACAGGGGAAGATGTACTAAACAGGATCAGGAACGTTGTGAATGCAAGGGAAGGAGGGATCATGATAGAAAAGATAAGGAAAGCAAAAGACCGGAAGGTAATAGTAGGATGTAGGACAGAACAGGAAAGGGAAGTTATAAAAGAACGACTCAAGAAAGCGGAAAACCACCTAAACGTCCAAGAAATGAAGAACAAGGACCCTCTTGTCATACTAAGGGACGTTTTCTCGTACAACACAGATGATGATGTCCTCAAAGCCCTCAAAAACCAGAATAAATTCATAACAAAAGACCTTGACGAGAAAGATATAAAAATGGAAATAGCTTACAAGAGGAGAGCCCGGAACGCACACACGGCCCACATTGTAATGAGGGTATCCCCTAAGGTATGGCAGCGACTGACCGAAGCAGAGACGGTTGCAATAGATCTCCAGAGGGTGCGAGTACTGGACCAATCACCGTTGGTCCAGTGCTCGCTCTGCCTGGGTTACGGGCATGGCAGACGCTTCTGCAAAGAAAAAGTCGAAAAGTGCAGCCACTGTGGTGGTCCTCATGTGAAGGCCGAGTGTGCTGACTGGATGGCAGACACACCTCCGTCGTGTTGCAATTGTGCCCATGCAAAGATGGATAGGAAAGAGCACAGTGCGTTCAGCCCGGACTGCCCTATTCGCAAGAAGTGGGAAACATTGGCACGAGCCACCGTTTCCTACTGCTAAGGTGGTCCAAGGAGAAAACACGACGTTGAAAAGAGCTAAGCCATATTTAGTCTTTCAGGCCAATCTACAGAAGAAATCCCTTGCCACCCAGGAACTAATGCTCGAAGCTTATAAAAGAAAAGCGGCCTTTGCACTGCTCCAGGAGCCCTACGTCGGGAGTAAAGGTAGAATGAAGGAATACCCAGGAGTCAGAATTTACCAGGGCGCTGGCCAAACAGATCAACCAACGAAGGCAGCAATAGCTGTCTTCGACAATGACTTAGACGTCCTCCAGTGCCCGGAACTCACCACAAATAATATAGCTGTGGTGAGAATCAGAACCAGTGCCTGGGAAATCGCGGCCACCTCATTCTATTTTGAACCCGATCCGACACCAATCGAGCCATACCTGGAGCAGTTGCAACAAATTAAGCAAAAGCTAGGCCGAAATCTCTTAATAGGAGGGGATGCAAATGCAAAAAGCTCATGGTGGGGGAGTGCAAAAATAGACTGTAGAGGTGAGGAAATGGCAGGAACTCTTCATGAACTGGAGCTACAGGTACTAAACGAAGGCGACACCCCAACGTTTGAAACTATCAGGGGCAACAGACAACTCAGAAGTCATATAGACCTTACGGCCTGTGCCACGGAGCTGCTGGACCTGGTGGAAGACTGGAAGGTTGACAGCGGCATAACATCTTCAGACCACAATGCAATAACATTCAAGATGAGATTAACAAGATCTAAAGGGGTGAGCATTAAACGTACAACAAGAATATACAATAGTAGGAAAGCTAACTGGGTACAATTTCATGAGAAACTGGCTCAGCTACTAGATGAAAATAACTTAAAAAATACAGAAATTAGCAAAATCAAAAATAGCTTAGAATTAGAAAAAACAACAGAAGCATACATACACACAATAATACAAACATGCAATGAGATCATACCTAAAAAGAAACAAAATGAAAAACTTACCTTACCGTGGTGGTCCGAGGAACTCGCTGTCTTAAAGAAAGAAGTCACCACCAGGAAGCGGAGAATCCGATGCGCAGCGCCAGTCCGAAGATCTAAAGTCGTTGAAGAGTACCTGAAAGCAAAGGAAAAATATGAATCGTTAGCACAAACAGCCCAAACAGAAAGTTGGAAGAGCTTCTGTACAAAACAGGACAAAGAGGGTATTTGGGAAGGGATTTACAGGGTTATAAACAGGACAACAAGAAGACAGGAGGATCCACCACTCATAAAGGCAGGCCAAGTGTTAGGCATGAGGGAGTCCGCGGTACTACTAGCGGAGACCTTCTACCCTGAGGACAATCCAGAAGAAGACAATGAACAACATGCGCAGACCAGAATATTAGCCAAACAAGTAAATGGACCGGGTCATGATGAAACCCATGACCCACCATTTACCACAGAGGAACTTAAGTCTGCAGCAAAAAGCTTTAGTCTCAAGAAAGCCCCGGGGTCCGATGGCCTTACAGCCGATATCTGCCAGCACTCAATAAACCACGATCCGGACATTTTCCTATCACTGGCCAACAAATGCTTGGAGTTGGGCTGCTTCCCGAAAATCTGGAAGGAGGCAATAGTAGTGATCCTTCGAAAACCGGGGAAAACCACCTACAACGAACCTAAATCATATAGGCCGATCGGGTTGTTGCCAGTGATGGGAAAAATCCTGGAGAAAATGCTAGTAGGTAGGATCAAGTGGCACATACTCCCGAGGATGAGTACTCGCCAATTTGGTTTTATGCCCCAGCGGAGCACCGATGACTCCCTCTATGTCTTAACCGCGCACATACGTGAAAAAATTGAACAGAAAAAACTGGTGACCTTAATTTCTTTAGACATAGAGGGAGCTTTCGACAGCGCATGGTGGCCTGTAATAAGGACCAGATTGGCTGAGGAAAAGTGTCCAATCAACCTCAGAAGAGTTGTTGATAGCTACTTACAATGCAGGAAAGTAAGGGTCCGATACGCAGGCGAAGAGGTTACCAGAGAAACTAGTAAGGGTTGTGTCCAAGGCTCTATCGGTGGACCCATACTGTGGAATCTGCTGATCGATCCACTGCTCCAGGAAATGGCTCGACGAGGTGACTACTGCCAGGCCTTCGCTGACGATGTAGTCATGGTATTCGATGGAGACACAGCGACCGAAATTCAACGACGTGCAAATGCCGCTCTTGCCTATGTTCGGGAATGGGGTGTCAGAAACAAGCTTAGGTTCGCTCCGCATAAAACGAACGCCATGCTTTTCACACGAAAGCTCAAGTATGACACACCAATCCTGAGCATGGGTGGGATCGGTATCGGCATGTCGAAAGAATTAAAAATCTTGGGACTCACCATAGACGAGAAGCTGACTTTTAACAGCCATGCTGCAAACGTGTGCAAGAAGGCGTTAAACGTGAACAAGCAGCTGTCGAGAGCCGCCAAGATCAGCTGGGGTCTCCATCCTGATGTCATCAGAATAATATACACAGCAGTAGTTGAGCCAATCATCATGTATGCCGCGGGTGTGTGGGCGCCTTCCACCAAAAAGATATGTGTGCAAAAAGTGTTGAATGCAGTTCAGAGGGGTTTTGCTCAGAAAATATGCAAATCATACCGGACTGCCTCCCTGAACTCGGTACTGGTGCTGACTGGGATACTACCTCTCGACCTCAGAATACAAGAGGCAGCAGCCCTGTATGAGGCAAAGAGAGGAGTGTCCCGATTAGCACCGGGAGACGGAGAGGTAGAAAGAGTACTCGCCTACACATGCATACCCCACCCAGCTGAGCATATGGACCTGGGGATAGTATGCCTGGTAGACCACGAGCAGGTCAACGCACACAGCGCTCACGCTGTGCGCATATTCACGGATGGCAGCAAAATTGAAGGCAAGGTTGGGGCCTCATTGTCCCTTTGGACCAATGAGGTGGAAACCAAAAGCCGGAAGTTAAAGCTGTCATCATATTGTACCGTCTACCAGGCGGAATTACTAGCCATATGTGAAGCCACAAGGGAAATCTTAGAGCGCCCGGAAGACACCTACGGCATATATAGTGATTCTAGGTCATCACTGGAAGCAGTGGTAAACTATCGCTCGCTCAATCCATTAGCAGTAGAAATCCGCAGTAACCTAAGAGAGTGTAAACTTCAGGGTAAAAGTGTTGCTCTCTATTGGGTCAAGGCACATGCAGGTCTAGGTGAAAATGAACGAGCAGACGAATTAGCCAAAGATGCTGCCTTGAAACTTAAATCGAAGGCAAACTACGACAAGTGTCCGATTTCATTCATCAAGCGTCAAATCCGCAATGAGACGCTTGATGAATGGAATCGGAGATACAAGACAGGCGGCTCAGCGGCTACAACAAAGCTGTTTTTCCCCGATGCTATAGAAGCCTTTAAGGTCATCCACAAAATCAGGCCCATAGGAGTACTGACACAGGTGTTAACGGGGCATGGTGGATTTTCCATGTACTTGAATCGTTTCAAGTGCAGGGAAAGCCCATCATGCATATGTGACCCTGAAAATAATGAAACCATCGAACACGTCCTTTTTGATTGTCCTGTAAACGGTTACGAAAGATATGAGACAGAACAGTATTTAGATATAGAAATAGAAAGAAATAATGTAAAATATATACTAGAGAATAGATTTATTAGAAATAAGTTTTTGTCATACTGTGTAAAATTAGCCGAACAGGTAATAAAAAGAAATAGATAAATAAGTTATGTTCAAATATATATATTGAGTATATATACAAGAAGCATAGTATAAATGAAGATATTAGAATAAGCAGATAAAATGTATGATAGAAATAGAATAGTATAATAAGTAAACATTGTAAAATAAACAAACCCAACCCATAATCCCAGAATTGTGTACGTAGACATAAGAATTTGAAACAAATAAAGAAAACACAGTCTCTGATCACGTCAGAGGTAGGCTAGCTCGCGGGCCGGGACATTGCGCTCCCGGACAGGAAAAAAAAAAAAAAAAAAAAAAAAAAAAAACCTAACCTAACCTAACCTAACCTAACCTAACCTAACCTAACCTAACCTAACCTAACCTAACCTAACCTAACCTAACCTAACCTAACCTAACCTAACCTAACCTAACCTAACCTAACCTAACCTAACCTAACCTAACCTAACCTAACCTAACCTAACCTAACCTAACCTAACCTAACCTAACCTAACCTAACCTAACCTAACCTAACCTAACCTAACCTAACCTAACCTAACCTAACCTAACCTAACCTAACCTAACCTAACCTAACCTAACCTAACCTAACCTAACCTAACCTAACCTAACCTAACCTAACCTAACCTAACCTAACCTAACCATTCGCGCTCCAACCGCAGTCGAGAGCGCCACGAAAACGAGCCGTTCCGCAGCAAAAAATTCCGAAAAATAGGTTTTTTTTTCGCGAAATTTATATCGTGCGTACCGTCAAAACAAGCGGGCTAGTGAGCACCACACGGTAGTGAAATCCGTTTTCCAATTGAGTGATTTCTGAGCGAGATATCAGGAAAAAAGTGAAAAAGTGAAAAAATTTCAAAGCTTGGAGGCAGATATCTCCAGTTTTTCAGCGGTGACCTATGGTTTTTCAACTGCCTTAAGAAAGGCCTTTCGGAGCACTATAAGGAGGTACCTTGTTTGGATTTTTCCCGTGCATACTCGCCGGGAAAATTAAAGAAAAACAAAAACCACGTGGCCACGTGGTCCCTGAAGGAGAGCAGCTGGGTGCCGGGTGACGCTGAAGAAGACTGGAGGACGCCGCAAGGACGCTGGAGGCACTTCAACTGCATCTCTAAGTTAAGTGGTTTCGGAGAAACAAGGCTTTAAATTTTTGTGCGGTCGAGTCATATTTTTGAAACTGATTTATTTTAAATCTTCAGCGACGACCTACCTTTTAATTTTGCTCATAGATACTCCACCCTATAGACTAAGTTATCCTGTTTTTATTTTTATTTTATTCAAATTCGTTTAAAAGTTATAATTTTTTCCGAATGTAGGTCAACCGCAAATAACAAAAAACCCTTGTATCTCCGAAACGGTTAGAGATAGACGATTTTTGATAGGACCCTCAATATTTGACCTATAGGTCAAATATATAGGACGTTTTTCCTTACAAGTATAATACCCTCCCCCCCCCATTTTTCCCCTACCCTTTATTACAAAATTATAAAAATTCGAATTTGCACTACAACTGTTTAAATTGTATATACAATATCTGCTGTTCTATAATTTAAGTTTGATCTTATTCATTAACCCCCCCCCCCACACCCCTCAAAATTGTTTGTCTCATCTCTGTAACCACCGTTTAAATTTGGACGCGAATAACACCATAGGACATAAAACATACGACATTTATAAACATTATTGACTGACTCTACATAGAGTCAAAATAGGTGCTCTACATAATTATATTTACTTACTTAAGTGCCGGGCACTCTAAAACCCTGTTGAACTTGTGTTGTTGTACCGTTGGGAATAAGTTGACACTGACATAGAGCTAGACTCTACCTAGAGCATCGGGGAAAATCACACATCTTTCCCAAATTGATACTTAACGTACTTACCGTTGAGTGAAGACCGCAGACAAGGCACCTGTGACACGCAGATTCTGCAACAAATATAAAAGACAAATTAATAAATAAATATAGAAGGTTAAAAAATTACACACGGTAACAATTTTACTTTTATTCTTAAAATTAGGTTAAAACAGACGAAAATATATGTAAATATATTAATACATTACTTTATACAACTTATACAAACCTTTTCATCTATATATTTTTATACATACAAACTAAGTGACAAAGCCCGCTGACGCTCCTCCATATGTTCGGCTTTCGAACACCTGTAAAAGGGGGAATAACTATGGACGAGAAAACGAAAGAGACAATGGAACGACAGGAGATAGGAGAGAGTAGTAAAATCTCTACTGTCAGGAGGAGCATTGGAGAGTGGGAATCCGGACAACGAGAAAATACCTCCAAAGCGCCTCCCAACCGGAGTTCCCCCAAGAAAGCAGGAAATGGGGAAGCTCAAGTACTTAAGACGAAACCTCTTCTATCACAGGGAAGCAAGGTCCCACCACGCAGAACATCGGTGGAGTCGTCAAATAGCCCCCAGAAACAAGAGAACTCCAAATACGCGGACAGGCTCTCAGAAGCAAGAGCCTGCGTAACTAAAGCGAAGCTGCATTTGGGTAACTCCAGGAACCTAAAGACTGAGATCAAAGAAGGGGTTCTTCAGTCCGTCGACAGGCTCTTTCAATTAGTGAAAGAGTCAGAATTAGTGAAAGGAAAGAAGGAAACAAAGGAACCGGAGAAGAGCAAGGAGCAAGGAAAGGCCATAGAAATAGAACCAGAGACTGAACGAGAGAATAAAAAGCTGATAAAGCGAATGGAGGAGCATGCCCTACTTATACAGGAGAACAACCAGAACATGAAAAAACTGAATGATGCGCTCGTAAAACATCAGGAGGCACAACAAGCAACGACCTACGCGAGTGTAGCAGCCACGCTCGCAAGGAACCCAGCCCCAGTGCAGACGGCGCTACACTCCGTTGTGGTTACAGCAAAAGACGAGACAGAGACAGGGGAAGATGTACTAAACAGGATCAGGAACGTTGTGAATGCAAGGGAAGGAGGGATCATGATAGAAAAGATAAGGAAAGCAAAAGACCGGAAGGTAATAGTAGGATGTAGGACAGAACAGGAAAGGGAAGTTATAAAAGAACGACTCAAGAAAGCGGAAAACCACCTAAACGTCCAAGAAATGAAGAACAAGGACCCTCTTGTCATACTAAGGGACGTTTTCTCGTACAACACAGATGATGATGTCCTCAAAGCCCTCAAAAACCAGAATAAATTCATAACAAAAGACCTTGACGAGAAAGATATAAAAATGGAAATAGCTTACAAGAGGAGAGCCCGGAACGCACACACGGCCCACATTGTAATGAGGGTATCCCCTAAGGTATGGCAGCGACTGACCGAAGCAGAGACGGTTGCAATAGATCTCCAGAGGGTGCGAGTACTGGACCAATCACCGTTGGTCCAGTGCTCGCTCTGCCTGGGTTACGGGCATGGCAGACGCTTCTGCAAAGAAAAAGTCGAAAAGTGCAGCCACTGTGGTGGTCCTCATGTGAAGGCCGAGTGTGCTGACTGGATGGCAGACACACCTCCGTCGTGTTGCAATTGTGCCCATGCAAAGATGGATAGGAAAGAGCACAGTGCGTTCAGCCCGGACTGCCCTATTCGCAAGAAGTGGGAAACATTGGCACGAGCCACCGTCTCCTACTGCTAAGGTGGTCCAAGGAGAAAACACGACGTTGAAAAGAGCTAAGCCATATTTAGTCTTTCAGGCCAATCTACAGAAGAAATCCCTTGCCACCCAGGAACTAATGCTCGAAGCTTATAAAAGAAAAGCGGCCTTTGCACTGCTCCAGGAGCCCTACGTCGGGAGTAAAGGTAGAATGAAGGAATACCCAGGAGTCAGAATTTACCAGGGCGCTGGCCAAACAGATCAACCAACGAAGGCAGCAATAGCTGTCTTCGACAATGACTTAGACGTCCTCCAGTGCCCGGAACTCACCACAAATAATATAGCTGTGGTGAGAATCAGAACCAGTGCCTGGGAAATCGCGGCCACCTCATTCTATTTTGAACCCGATCCGACACCAATCGAGCCATACCTGGAGCAGTTGCAACAAATTAAGCAAAAGCTAGGCCGAAATCTCTTAATAGGAGGGGATGCAAATGCAAAAAGCTCATGGTGGGGGAGTGCAAAAATAGACTGTAGAGGTGAGGAAATGGCAGGAACTCTTCATGAACTGGAGCTACAGGTACTAAACGAAGGCGACACCCCAACGTTTGAAACTATCAGGGGCAACAGACAACTCAGAAGTCATATAGACCTTACGGCCTGTGCCACGGAGCTGCTGGACCTGGTGGAAGACTGGAAGGTTGACAGCGGCATAACATCTTCAGACCACAATGCAATAACATTCAAGATGAGATTAACAAGATCTAAAGGGGTGAGCATTAAACGTACAACAAGAATATACGATAGTAGGAAAGCTAACTGGGTACAATTTCATGAGAAACTGGCTCAGCTACTAGATGAAAATAACTTAAAAAATACAGAAATTAGCAAAATCAAAAATAGCTTAGAATTAGAAAAAACAACAGAAGCATACATACACACAATAATACAAACATGCAATGAGATCATACCTAAAAAGAAACAAAATGAAAAACTTACCTTACCGTGGTGGTCCGAGGAACTCGCTGTCTTAAAGAAAGAAGTCACCACCAGGAAGCGGAGAATCCGATGCGCAGCGCCAGTCCGAAGATCTAAAGTCGTTGAAGAGTACCTGAAAGCAAAGGAAAAATATGAATCGTTAGCACAAACAGCCCAAACAGAAAGTTGGAAGAGCTTCTGTACAAAACAGGACAAAGAGGGTATTTGGGAAGGGATTTACAGGGTTATAAACAGGACAACAAGAAGACAGGAGGATCCACCACTCATAAAGGCAGGCCAAGTGTTAGGCATGAGGGAGTCCGCGGTACTACTAGCGGAGACCTTCTACCCTGAGGACAATCCAGAAGAAGACAATGAACAACATGCGCAGACCAGAATATTAGCCAAACAAGTAAATGGACCGGGTCATGATGAAACCCATGACCCACCATTTACCACAGAGGAACTTAAGTCTGCAGCAAAAAGCTTTAGTTTCAAGAAAGCCCCGGGGTCCGATGGCCTTACAGCCGATATCTGCCAGCACTCAATAAACCACGATCCGGACATTTTCCTATCACTGGCCAACAAATGCTTGGAGTTGGGCTGCTTCCCGAAAATCTGGAAGGAGGCAATAGTAGTGATCCTTCGAAAACCGGGGAAAACCACCTACAACGAACCTAAATCATATAGGCCGATCGGGTTGTTGCCAGTGATGGGAAAAATCCTGGAGAAAATGCTAGTAGGTAGGATCAAGTGGCACATACTCCCGAGGATGAGTACTCGCCAATTTGGTTTTATGCCCCAGCGGAGCACCGATGACTCCCTCTATGTCTTAACCGCGCACATACGTGAAAAAATTGAACAGAAAAAACTGGTGACCTTAATTTCTTTAGACATAGAGGGAGCTTTCGACAGCGCATGGTGGCCTGTAATAAGGACCAGATTGGCTGAGGAAAAGTGTCCAATCAACCTCAGAAGAGTTGTTGATAGCTACTTACAATGCAGGAAAGTAAGGGTCCGATACGCAGGCGAAGAGGTTACCAGAGAAACTAGTAAGGGTTGTGTCCAAGGCTCTATCGGTGGACCCATACTGTGGAATCTGCTGATCGATCCACTGCTCCAGGAAATGGCTCGACGAGGTGACTACTGCCAGGCCTTCGCTGACGATGTAGTCATGGTATTCGATGGAGACACAGCGACCGAAATTCAACGACGTGCAAATGCCGCTCTCGCCTATGTTCGGGAATGGGGTGTCAGAAACAAGCTTAGGTTCGCTCCGCATAAAACGAACGCCATGCTTTTCACACGAAAGCTCAAGTATGACACACCAATCCTGAGCATGGGTGGGATCGGTATCGGCATGTCGAAAGAATTAAAAATCTTGGGACTCACCATAGACGAGAAGCTGACTTTTAACAGCCATGCTGCAAACGTGTGCAAGAAGGCGTTAAACGTGAACAAGCAGCTGTCGAGAGCCGCCAAGATCAGCTGGGGTCTCCATCCTGATGTCATCAGAATAATATACACAGCAGTAGTTGAGCCAATCATCATGTATGCCGCGGGTGTGTGGGCGCCTTCCACCAAAAAGATATGTGTGCAAAAAGTGTTGAATGCAGTTCAGAGGGGTTTTGCTCAGAAAATATGCAAATCATACCGGACTGCCTCCCTGAACTCGGTACTGGTGCTGACTGGGATACTACCTCTCGACCTCAGAATACAAGAGGCAGCAGCCCTGTATGAGGCAAAGAGAGGAGTGTCCCGATTAGCACCGGGAGACGGAGAGGTAGAAAGAGTACTCGCCTACACATGCATACCCCACCCAGCTGAGCATATGGACCTGGGGATAGTATGCCTGGTAGACCACGAGCAGGTCAACGCACACAGCGCTCACGCTGTGCGCATATTCACGGATGGCAGCAAAATTGAAGGCAAGGTTGGGGCCTCATTGTCCCTTTGGACCAATGAGGTGGAAACCAAAAGCCGGAAGTTAAAGCTGTCATCATATTGTACCGTCTACCAGGCGGAATTACTAGCCATATGTGAAGCCACAAGGGAAATCTTAAAGCGCCCGGAAGACACCTACGGCATATATAGTGATTCAAGGTCATCACTGGAAGCAGTTGTAAACTATCGCTCGCTCAATCCATTAGCAGTAGAAATCCGCAGTAACCTAAGAGAGTGTAAACTTCAGGGTAAAAGTGTTGCTCTCTATTGGGTCAAGGCACATGCAGGTCTAGGTGAAAATGAACGAGCAGACGAATTAGCCAAAGATGCTGCCTTGAAACTTAAATCGAAGGCAAACTACGACAAGTGTCCGATTTCATTCATCAAGCGTCAAATCCGCAATGAGACGCTTGATGAATGGAATCGGAGATACAAGACAGGCGGCTCAGCGGCTACAACAAAGCTGTTTTTCCCCGATGCTATAGAAGCCTTTAAGGTCATCCACAAAATCAGGCCCATAGGAGTACTGACACAGGTGTTAACGGGGCATGGTGGATTTTCCATGTACTTGAATCGTTTCAAGTGCAGGGAAAGCCCATCATGCATATGTGACCCTGAAAATAATGAAACCATCGAACACGTCCTTTTTGATTGTCCTGTAAACGGTTACGAAAGATATGAGACAGAACAGTATTTAGATATAGAAATAGAAAGAAATAATGTAAAATATATACTAGAGAATAGATTTATTAGAAATAAGTTTTTGTCATACTGTGTAAAATTAGCCGAACAGGTAATAAAAAGAAATAGATAAATAAGTTATGTTCAAATATATATATTGAGTATATATACAAGAAGCATAGTATAAATGAAGATATTAGAATAAGCAGATAAAATGTATGATAGAAATAGAATAGTAAAATAAGTAAACATTGTAAAATAAACAAACCCAACCCATAATCCCAGAATTGTGTACGTAGACATAAGAGTTTGAAACAAATAAAGAAAACACAGTCTCTGATCACGTCAGAGGTAGGCTAGCTCGCGGGCCGGGACATTGCGCTCCCGGACAGGAAAAAAAAAAAAAAAAAAAAAAAAAAAAACCTAACCTAACCTAACCTAACCTAACCTAACCTAACCTAACCTAACCTAACCTAACCTAACCTAACCTAACCTAACCTAACCTAACCTAACCTAACCTTTTTTTTTTTTTTTTTTTATTTTTTTATTTTTTATTATCCTGAGGGAAATGCGCACGCATATCGCACTGCCACGGGGAGACAGTACGATTATGTGGGACTCCAACCCACTAAAACCCTCAGGGTGTTTCCGTCTCTGCCGCTTGTGGTGGGAACATGGGAACGTTTTATTACCTCATCCACGAACCCACCACGGCTGCCCGATATCGGGCCCCCCCTCAATGGGGGGTGTGAAGCACCCCCCTTCGCAACACGCCAGAAACACGTGACGTGCCGCGACCACCTCGGGGACCTTACCCGCCAAAAGGGCGCCGAACGACCCCGTGTCCAGACGCCCCAGGTCCCCATGCGACGGGTCAGTCAAGTGGCCCCGTCGCCTGCCACACGGTCGCAGAGGATAGGGAGAGCGGCCCTCGTAACACCGACACTCCTCCTCCCCTGCGACCCCACCGCGTCCGCCATCAAACGGTGGCGACCCCGCCAAGGCCGCGGAAGGCAGGGAAAGCGGCGCACCGCAATACCGGCACTCCTCTCCCGCCGCGGCCTCCATCTCCCTGCGGCCATGCCGCCCATACAGCACAGCCGCCCGCCTCAGTCACGGCACCGCCCATACAGCACCGCAACCTACTACCACTCCAACTGGGCTTAGAGCGCAAAACCCAGAGGAGCGGTCCATCCCGGGGCCGGCCATTTCGCCCTCTGCGTTGGCACGGCCCCATGGGTTCCTCTTAGCTTCACCGCGGGTGACCAGTCCGCGATTACTAAGCCCCCCCGCCCCGGCAAGGCGGGAACCCCTCGGGGGGGAACCTAACCTAACCTAACCCAACCCAACCCAACCCAACCCAACCCAACCCAACCCAACCCAACCCAACCCAACCCAACCCAACCCAACCCAACCTAACCCAACCCAACCCAACCCAACCCAACCCAACCTAACCCAACCTAACCTTTTTTTTTTTTTTTTTTTTATTATCCTGAGGGAAATGCGCACGCATATCGCACTGCCACGGGGAGACAGTACGATTATGTGGGACTCCAACCCACTAAAACCCTCAGGGTGTTTCCGTCTCTGCCGCTTGTGGTGGGAACATGGGAACGTTTTATTACCTCATCCACGAACCCACCACGGCTGCCCGATATCGGGCCCCCCCTCAATGGGGGGTGTGAAGCACCCCCCTTCGCAACACGCCAGAAACACGTGACGTGCCGCGACCACCTCGGGGACCTTACCCGCCAAAAGGGCGCCGAACGACCCCGTGTCCAGACGCCCCAGGTCCCCATGCGACGGGTCAGTCAAGTGGCCCCGTCGCCTGCCACACGGTTGCAGAGGATAGGGAGAGCGGCCCTCGTAACACCGACACTCCTCTTCCCCTGCGACCCCACCGCGTCCGCCATCAAACGGTGGCGACCCCGCCAAGGCCGCGGAAGGCAGGGAAAGCGGCGCACCGCAATACCGGCACTCCTCTCCCGCCGCGGCCTCCATCTCCCTGCGGCCATGCCGCCCATACAGCACAGCCGCCCGCCTCAGTCACGGCACCGCCCATACAGCACCGCAACCTACTACCACTCCAACTGGGCTTAGAGCGCAAAACCCAGAGGAGCGGTCCATCCCGGGGCCGGCCATTTCGCCCTCTGCGTTGACACGGCCCCATGGGTTCCTCTTAGCTTCACCGCGGGTGACCAGTCCGCGATTACTAAGCCCCCCCGCCCCGGCAAGGCGGGAACCCCTCGGGGGGGAACCCAACCTAACCTAACCTAACCTAACCTAACCTAACCTAACCACTCGCGCTTCGACCGCCACCGAAAGCGCCACGAAAATAAGTCGTTCCGCTCGCGAAAAATCACGAAAAATAGTAAACTTGCAGTTTTAGTGACGTGCGATACACCAAAAGACGCGCAAAGTTAAGGCGCACACGCCAGTGAAAACAGCGCAGCGCTCAGTGAAATTTCCACGAAGCTACAAGTGAAAAAGTGAATTTTTCAAAAAATTTATATTTCAAATCGATTTTTCTCGCGATCTGCAGCGGCGACCCACAAATTTTTGTTGACACTAGGGAAGGCATCTTGGACCCCTACACATCGAGCCTATTTGCTGATTATTTCCGCCAACCATTGCGGAGTAATCAGCAAAAAAACAACTTCCACGTGGCCACGAGGTCACTGAAGGAGAGGTGCAGGGCGTGAAGTGACTAAGCCGATCTGAAGAGGACACCATCAGGACCCGGGAGGTACTTTCGAATTTTCCCTAAGATAAGTGGTGACGAAGATATAGACTTTTAAAATTTTGTGCAGTTAAGGAACTTTTTGGACACACGATTACTCTTATTTTTCAGCGACAACCTATGTTCATTTTTTGATATTTTATAACGCTCTTAACGTAGATTATTTTAGTTTTTAAATTAGATTTTTCTGATGAGCGGTTTAGGAAATACAAATTTTTAAATAGAATTACCAACCGCAAAACAGTTAAAAACCTTGCAGCTCCTAAACGGTGAGAGATAGCTAAATTTTACGACCAGTTTGCATATATTATATATATAATATATATATTATATATATGTATAAATAATATATATATGTATATTATAATATATATATTATATATATAATATATGTAATAACCTTTTTACTTTATATTCCTTGTGAACCCCCCTTAAATTTTTATTTTTTACTTTATTTTTTCCCTTTTTTCTTTTCTTATAATGTAAAATTTTATTTTATTAGATTTAGATACTTTATGATAAGTTAATTTTGTTTTGGGACTCCCCCCCCCTTACTTCTCCCCCCCTCCTTACTTTTCCCCCACTCCCCTTAAGTTCGAAGCCTCGTATCTCTCAATCCAACTCTTACTTTGACAGCGGTTTTTTATAATTAATAGAGCGCAAGCAAATCATTAGTCTAGTGTTGACAAAACAGGACTCTAGGTAGAGTCCTTCGGAAAATTATTTTTTTTTTTTTTTTTTGACTGGAATTTCCCCTCACACGCGTTTTCGCGTTTTTCACGACTTGGCCATCCTATCCGTACCATTCTTGTTTAAATTATGTAGAGGCCGGTACTCTGCATAGAACACGCTTGAATTACGGTTACTTACCTTTGTGTTGCGCCGACCATCAGCCCCGCCGCGAAGAACCTGTTAACAGAAAATATTAGATTTTAATCTTAAGTAGAATTTAAACTTTTAAAACTTATACAAACCTTTTAACTGTGGTAGTAACTTACCCATATACTAACCTGACGCAGAAATAGAAAATTTAAATAGGAACAAAACATTTTAAAACTTATACAAACCTTAACATTGGAAAAAACTTACCCGTAGACGACGTCTCGCTGACACGTTTTTGTTGTGTTCACGACGAATCTGAAACAGAAATAGGAGAATAAATGTAATGAAGCACAATAGCACTTCATTAGGCATACAATCAGGCTTATGTCAATGTCAAAACTGAGTGGACACCTGTGACAAACAACTAGAGAAAGAAGTTGAAATAGAGTGAAAATTGAAGAGTCATTCGACTGAAAAAACTTGGATTGATTGTGATGGAATTGTAAAAGACAAGAAAAGACCTGAAATAGTCTGCAGGAAGGATTATTCCAAGAAATAGTGTGAAATAATAGCTTTAGATGTAGTTTCTTTCAGGTATTTGGTGTTTTATAACCTATTTTGCTGTTTTTTGTTGTACCTTTGTTCCTAATAAAACTCTATTCTTTCAGAGCAACGCAGCTAGTTGTTATTTCGCCCAACCAATAGATTATAAAACTACATCTTTACACGGCTACTACGCCAAGAAATCATGGAAAAATTATGCTTTGAATTTATGGTGAAAGCAAGTGAGGACCCAAAGACTAACATTATTTGCATAACGTCGATAAAGAATTCGGATCAACAAACATTCTCACTACCAGAACGATTGCAACCTGTAACACTACACGAGAAGGTGTTGGAAACTCAAGCTTTTAAAAAAGTAAAAACTACACTAAAAAAGAGACATGATAAGAGACAAGTTTGGATCCCTATAACATCGGAGATGAAAGGTATTTATGTGGATGAAGATGGAAATATGCAATTTAATGAATATCTTTTGGAGGAAATAATACCAGAGACACATGCTCCAGCTACAGGGATTTCTGAGGAGGTATTATCAAGAATATTGAAGAACTTTGCAGAAATAAAGAAAGACACATCGAAACCACAGACTATCAAAAACTTAGTGGAGAAATTTGTAATAGATAAATTTTCAAAAAAAACTTCAAATGTTTCCCAATGGATGGATATTTTTGAATCTGAGTGCGACCGGTTCGAGATAGAAGAAGACTCAAGAAAAATTGAGACCTTAAGATTTTATTTAGAGGATTCCTGCCTTGACTGGTACAGTTCGATGCTCATAAAATACACAATTAATTCAGAATGGCAAATTTGGAAAGAAAATTTTTGTGAAACATATGCGGACAAAGGTTGGTCACCCGTCAGGTATGCAATGTGGTATAAATATAGACAGGGGTCATTATTAGAGTATGCGATAAGAAAGGAGAGGCTTTTGTTGGAAATAAATAAATCAGTGGATAGAATAACATTAATTGATCTAATCGCTACTGGATTGCCCAATTTTGTAGCTGATAGAATCGATAGGAACAACATAAAAGAAACTAAAGATTTATTTAACATTATCAGAGGTCTAGAACATTTAGTAAACAAAAAATATACAGAAAAGAAGATAGGACTTTTTGAAAATAAAATGAAAGATAAATATGAAAAATTACCATGTAAGATTTGTGAAAAAGAAAACAAAGGGAACCGATATCATCCTGAATCCTTGTGTTGGTTCAAAGACAAAAATAATGAAAGACCAAAAAGAGATCAGATAAGAAATGTAAACAATACGGAGTTGGAAACTGAATTAAATCAAATTAATCCAAAAAACTTGTAATTCCACCATTAATCAAGGTTAAGATCTTAATAAACGACTCCTTAGAAACTAGTGGGATTTACGATTCAGGATCAAATGTATCTTTAATAAATTCTAGATTATTGTCCGTGAAAAGTAATCACGAAAACACAGATTATTCTAAAGATGCCAATTTAAAAACGATTAATGGTGTAAAAAAAAGCAAAGGAATGGTAACACTAAAGTTAAAGATTTTTGATATTGAAAAGAACATGAATATTTTTGTGGTAGATGGGGAATGTTTTGATTATGATTTCTTGATAGGGTTAGACTGCATAAAAGATTTTAACCTTATTCAAAATGAACAACTACAAATTACACAAAAAATAAATAATCTCAAGTCAAAAGAAATGAATGGCAATATTATAATGACTGACTTAGATAAATATAAAATAAACTTTAATGAACACATCGAAGGAAACAACTTCAATATTACGGTGAACCACTTAGGTCAAAAACAACAATTAGAGATAGAAGAGTTGATATGCAAGTACAAATCACTCTTTGCAAAAGATAAATACGATATAGGCACGGTGAAGGGCTATGAAGCACACATTGATTTGCTGATAGATAGATATTGCACTAAAAGACCATATAGGTGCACAGTTGAAGATAAAAAAGAAATAGAATTACAAATTGGAAAATTGTTACAAAAAAATTTGATTGAGGAATCTTATAGTCCGTTCGCTGCACCTGTGACCCTAGCATTAAAAAGAGATGAAGGTAAGAAATCAAGACTATGTATTGACTTTCGTGAGTTGAATAAAATTTTGGTTCCTCAAGCACAACCATTCCCACTAATCGAAGATTTAATGATCAAAACTAGAAATTGTAAGTTTTTCTCAACGCTAGACATAAACTCCGCATTTTGGTCAATTCCTTTAAAAGTCGAAGACAGACATAAGAGCGCATTTGTTACCCAAGATTCTCATTTCCAATGGACTTGTTTGCCATTTGGCTTAAAAACTTCCCCTGCAATATTCCAAAGAATATTAAGCAGCATAATAAGAAAACATAAACTATCAGATTT
Organism: Eupithecia vulgata; assembly: GCA_946478455.1. Taxonomy (NCBI): domain Eukaryota; kingdom Metazoa; phylum Arthropoda; class Insecta; order Lepidoptera; family Geometridae; genus Eupithecia; species Eupithecia vulgata. The sequence continues at coordinate 13,292,747 of OX297880.1, read as the reverse complement.
CACTGTAAATTATATTGATGACATTTTGGTATTTTCTGAAACTTTCACTGACCATATTAAACACTTGTCATGGTTGTTAGAAGCCATTCAAAAGGAAGGTTTTAAATTAAAATTCTCAAAATGTAACTTTGCGCAAGACTCAGTTAAGTATTTAGGTCACATAATAAAAAATAATACAATTACTCCACTGAAAGATAACTTAAAAGCTATAAAAGAGTTCCCAGTCCCAAAAACACAAAGAAACATTCGTCAGTTCTTGGGAAAAATAAATTTTTATGGAAAATATATACCTAATATATCGATAATATTAGATCCTTTGCATAATTTATTGCGAAAACGACAACAATTTATTTGGTCCAGAAGTTGTCAGGAATCGTTTGAGAAAATAAAAAATCTACTTTGTTCAAAACCAATTTTAGCTATCTTTGACCCGGATCTGCCTATACACATATATACAGATGCTAGTATGCAGGGTATAGGTGCTGTTTTAAAACAACCACAAGATAATGGAGACTTTAAACCTTGTGCATATTTTTCAAGAAAATTAAACGATTATCAAAAAAAGAAAAAAGCTATTTATCTAGAGTGTCTAGCAATAAAGGAAGCAGTAAAATATTGGCAGCATTGGCTAATGGGAAAAAGCTTTACGGTTATTACAGATCATAAGCCTTTAGAAAAAATGAATATCAAAGCCAGAACAGATGAAGAACTAGGAGATCTTACATATTATTTATCACAATTTAACTTCGAAGTAATCTATTCCCCAGGAAAATATAACTTAGAGGCAGATAGTTTGAGTAGAAATCCTGTTTTAGAGCCAAACGAAAATCAAAATGAATTCTTAAAAATAGTAAATTTAATTAAATTAGAGGATATCCAAAATGATCAAAATAGAAATAAAGATATAATACATAATAACAAAAAACTAACTTTGAAAGATAACATATATTATAAAAAACTTGGCAAAAGAGAAAAGATAGTTCTATCTGAAAAATTTAGTAAAGTACTTATAGAAAACATTCATAATTCATACTGTCACATAGGAATACAGCAATTGAAAAATAAAATTACACCATTTTATGAAGCTGAAAACTTAACAGCCAATATAAAAAAAATATGTGAAAATTGTGAAGTTTGCATAAAAAATAAGTCAAGAGGCAAATATAAATTTGGACTATTATCTCAATTGGGTCCTGCTACCTACCCATTTGAGATAGTATCAATAGATACCATTGGTGGGTTTGGTGGTTCCCGCTCCACAAAAACATATTTGCACCTACTAGTAGACCACTTTACTAGATACGCATTTATTTTAACTTCGAAGACTCAAAATTCAACTGATTTCATCAAGTTAGTTAAAAAAGTAACTAAAGAAAATAAAATTGATTTGATTCTATCTGATCAATATCCTGGTATAAATTCAAAAGATTTTAAAAGCTTTTTAGACACACAAAATATATCTATTATCTTCACTGCCGTTAATTCACCATTTTCGAATGGTCTAAATGAAAGACTAAACCAAACACTTGTTAATAAAATAAGATGTAAAATAAATGAAAAAAAGGACAATAGATTAGCCTGGACAACTATCGCCCATGAATGTACTCTAAAATATAATGAAACAGAGCACACCGTAACGGGTTTCTCTCCTAAATATCTATTAGAAGGTAAAAATGTTGATATTTTACCTAATGAATTAAAAAAACAAATTACACATGATGATTTAGTGCACGATAGAAAAATTGCACTAGAAAATACGCTTAAGTCACACAACTATAATAAAAAACTCTTTGATAAAAACAGAATACAACATGAGTTCAAAATAGGGGACTTAGTTTATGTTGAAAACGGAAACCGGTTAAACAGAAAAAAATTAGACGAGTTAAAAATTGGTCCTTATGAAATATTGGAAAAATTATCTAATTCAATATACAGAATAAACACTGGATTTAAGTCAAATATTTACCATATATCAAAACTATTGCCTTTAAAGCTGTAATTATAGGTGTTTCCTCGGGGGGGAGATGTAATGAAGCACAATAGCACTTCATTAGGCATACAATCAGGCTTATGTCAATGTCAAAACTGAGTGGACACCTGTGACAAACAACTAGAGAAAGAAGTTGAAATAGAGTGAAAATTGAAGAGTCATTCGACTGAAAAAACTTGGATTGATTGTGATGGAATTGTAAAAGACAAGAAAAGACCTGAAATAGTCTGCAGGAAGGATTATTCCAAGAAATAGTGTGAAATAATAGCTTTAGATGTAGTTTCTTTCAGGTATTTGGTGTTTTATAACCTATTTTGCTGTTTTTTGTTGTACCTTTGTTCCTAATAAAACTCTATTCTTTCAGAGCAACGCAGCTAGTTGTTATTTCGCCCAACCAATAGATTATATAAATTACAAAAATTACACACCGACCCCAACTTATGACGATATGTTCGGCATGCGGACACCCATAAAACCAAGGACGATGGACGAGACTGCCCCAGAACCAGAACTGAGTAGAAATCGAAGCCCATCTCCCGTCGCCCACTCGAGCCATACTTCGAACGTTAGGCGGAGTATTGGGGAATGGGAAACGGGAAAACCAGACACTAAGACCCCAACAAGCCCGAAGAAGGTAGCTCCGGCTCTGGCGGGACCTTCTAAGCCGAAGACCAAGACGGTGCTCTCCCAGGAGAGCCGAATGACGCGCAGAACATCTGTGGATGCGGTGGGAAGCTCACCAGAGCCGGAAAAACCTAAACCTAAATACGCCAATAGAGTGGCGGAAGCTCGTGCATGCCTTAGTAAAGCAAAGATGCAGCTGGGGAGCGCGCGCAACTTACGAAATGACATCAAGACTGATGTCACCCTGGCAGTGGAGCGACTCTACCAGTTGGTGAAAGAGGCGGAAATGGGAAAGGGAAAGGAAGAGAAGAGTCAAAAAAAGGGACAGGAGGGGGGGAAAGAAGAGGAACAACAAGTTCTTCCTCGTTCCATCCCTCCTGCCTCAAATACGGATTCTGATCTGATAGAGAAATTGGAAGAACACAGTAAACTCTTGAGGGAAAACAATGGGAGGATAGAAGCCCTGAAAGAGGCGATGGAGCGTCAGAAAGAGGTTCTTGAGAGGACCACATACGCAGGTGTGGTAGCGGAGCATACCAGGAGGAAACTCCCGGAGCACACTGCCCTACACTCCGTGGTCGTCTCCTCCAAGGACGAAACCGAGACTGGGGAGGAGGTCCTTAGTAGGATACGCGAAGCAGTAAATGCAAAAGACGGATGGGTCAAAGTGGACAGAGTCAGGAAGGCGAAAGACAGGAAGGTTATCGTGGGGTGTAGAACTGAGGAGGAGAGGAGGAAAGTGAAAGACAGATTAGCAAAGGCGGAGACTCACCTCAATGTCGAGGAGGTCAAAAACAAAGACCCTCTTCTGATCCTCAAGGGCGTTTTACAGTATAACAGCGACGAAGACGTCCTAAACGCCTTGAGGAACCAGAATCGTAGTGTTTTTGACGGTCTCGACAAAGAGGACTATAGAGTCGAAATAAGATACAGAAAGAAAACAAGGAACCCCCACACCTGTCATATAGTCCTCAGAGTGTCCACCAAAGTGTGGAACAGGATGCTGGATGCTCAAGACATCCAAATCGACCTGCAAAAGATCAGTGTGGCCGACCAATCCCCGCTAGTACAGTGCTCGCTATGCCTGGGCTACGGCCACGGCAGGCGATTTTGTAAGGAAACAGTGGAAATATGCAGCCACTGCGGGGGACCTCACATGAGGACGGAGTGTGCCGACTGGCTCGCCGGGATTGCCCCGTCATGCAGCAACTGCGTGCGTGCCAGGCATGCGGTGGTGGACCACAGCGCGTTTAGCCAGGAGTGTCCGGTGAGGAGGAAGTGGGACGCATTGGCTCGGGCCACCATTGCATATTGCTGAGGGCACCTTAAGCAATAAAACTGCACACATGATGGCTACCCAAACAACCATAAAACCCCATCTCGTGATCCAAGCCAATCTTCAAAGGAAACGATTAGCCACCGATGAGCTCATGGTAGAGGCCATAAAAAAGCAAGTGGCACTCGCGCTGCTCCAGGAGCCATATGTGGGTGGGGTAAGAAGTATGAAGAGTTACAGAGGGGCGAGAGTTTTCCAGAGCACTAGTCCAGGAGAGGGTACTGCAAAAGCGGCAATAGTGGTTTTTGACCACGACCTGGATATTATACAGTGCCCTGAACTCACCACTAACAACATCGTAGTGGTGAGGATAAGGACTGGTGCCTGGGAAATCACCGCAGTCTCCTTCTACTTTGAACCCGACCAGCCCATTGGGCCATACCTGGAGCAGCTCAAACAGATTGGGGATAAGCTTGGATCTACGAAGATCATTATGGGCGGAGATTCCAACGCTAAGAACATCTGGTGGGGTAGCCCTATTGTAGACCATAGGGGCGAAGACATGTCTGGTGCTTTGGAGGAGATGAACTTGCAGGTGCTAAACAATGGCGAAACCCCTACCTTCGACACCGTTAGGGGAAACCAGACGTACACCAGCCACGTTGATATAACGGCCTGCACTGAAGATCTGCTCAGCTTAGTGGAAGACTGGAGGGTTGAAGAAGACCTGGTAAACTCGGACCACAACGCTATCACGTTTAAAATCAGACTCACCAAATCCAAAGGCATAAGCATACAAAGAACTACAAGGTTATACAACACTAGGAAAGCAAATTGGAACGAGTTTCTTGAGAAACTCGACCAATTCAAAATGGATAATAATATTACTAAAATAGAAATGGACAAAATCAATAGTAAAACAGAATTAGAAGAAATAGTAAATAAATATATGGACATAATTAAGCAAGCATGCAAAGAAGCAATACCAAAAAAGAAATCAAATGAAAAACTTACCCTGCCGTGGTGGTCCGTAGAACTCGCTGACATGAAGAAGAAGGTCACCACTATGAGGCGCAGAATCCGATGTGCAGCGCCGGTCCGGAAAGCCAAAGTAATCCAGGAGTACCTGCAAGAAAAAGAAAACTATGAAATTGAAGTCCAGAAGGCTCAAACAAGGAGCTGGAAAGAGTTCTGTGAAAAGCAGGACGGAGAGGGAGTCTGGGAAGGAATTTATAGGGTCATTGGGAGGACAACCAAAAGACAAGAGGACATACCCCTTATAAAAAACGGACGAACACTGGACCCGAAGGAGTCCACCAGATTGTTGGCCGAAACCTTCTACCCCGAGGACACTGAGGAAGGAGAAACCGAAATCCACGTGCAGACCAGAGATAGAGCAAACAGGGTAAACGACCCGGTTCATGGTGAAAAACATGACCCACCGTTTACCAAGGAGGAGCTACGCGCTGCAGCGGAAAGTTTTAACCCTAAGAAAGCACCGGGTGTGGATGGTTTCTCGGCTGACATCTGCCGGCGTGTTGTGTTCAGCGAACTTGACCTGAACCTCACGTTATTCAACAAATGCCTGGAACACAATCACTTTCCCGACACCTGGAAGGAGGCAACGGTAGTAGTACTCAGAAAGCCGGGAAAGGACTCCTACACCAACCCCAAGTCCTATAGACCTATAGGCCTTCTTCCAGTGATGGGAAAGATTTTGGAGAAGATGATTGTGAGGAGGTTGAAGTGGCACCTACTCCCGAAAATAAACCCCCGCCAATATGGCTTTATGCCCCAAAAGAGCACCGAGGACTCCCTCTATGACCTGATGAACCACATACGTGAAAAGCTAGAAGCTAAAAAACTCATCACAATGATCGCACTGGACATAGAGGGAGCCTTCGACAGCGCATGGTGGCCCGCAATTAAGGTACGACTGGCTGAAGAGGAATGCCCAGTCAACATACGTAGGATAGTTGACAGCTACCTACACAACAGAAGCGTCAGAGTAAGGTACGCGGGAGAGGAGTACATGAAGAGCACCAACAAGGGGTGTGTCCAGGGGTCAATTGGAGGTCCCATTCTATGGAACCTTCTGCTAGACCCTCTAATGAGGGAATTGGAAGCGCGGGGCGACTACTGCCAGGCCTTTGCAGACGATGTGGTGTTGATCTTTGATGGGGACACGGCGATTGAAGTTCAGAGACAGGCAAATGCCGCCCTCGCCTATGTTCAGGAATGGGGTGTCAAGAATAAGCTAAAATTTGCTCCTAAAAAAACCAAAGCTATGCTTATTACAAGGAAGCTCAAATATGACACTCCACTGCTGAGAATGGGCGGGGTAGACATAAGCATGTCTTCTGAGATTAAAGTCTTGGGTCTAACCATCGACCACAAGCTAACATTTAACACGCATACTGCAGAGGTCTGCAGGAAAGCCCTGAATATTTATAAGCAGCTATCCAGAGCAGCTAAGGTCAGCTGGGGGCTCCACCCGGAAGTCATCCGGATTATATACATGGCAACAGTGGAGCCAGTAGTCATGTACGCGGCCAGTGCCTGGGCACGGGCATCGGAGAAACTGGGGGTGCAGCGCAAACTAAATGCTGTGCAGAGGGGGTTCGCGCAAAAACTGTGCAGAGCATACCGCACTGTATCTCTGAACTCTGCACTTGTGCTGGCCGGGATACTACCACTCGACCTCCGGATTAGAGAGGCAGCCGCCCTTTACGAGGCCAAGAGAGGAGTACCCCGGCCAGCACTGGGAGACATGGAGGTAGAGCGCGCAGTGCCATATGCCATGATGGACCACCCGGCAGAACATATGAGCCTGGAGTTCGTGAGCCTGTTAGACCAACAACAAGTGGACAACCACAACAACCAAGAGGTCAAAATTTTTACCGATGGTAGCAGGATTGATGGTGGGGTTGGGGCTGCGCTATCTCTATGGGAGGGCGCAGCAGAAACCAAAGCCATCAAACTCAAGCTACCATCTTACTGCACGGTCTACCAGGCGGAACTCTTGGCCATATGTAAGGCTACGAGGGTGATCCTCCAGCGCACAGAAAACTCTTTTGGAGTCTACAGCGACTCAAGGTCCTCGCTGAAAACCATCACCAACCCCAGTTCCCTTCACTCCTTAGCAGTGGAGACTAGGAGGAATATCGCGGCAGCCCGACTCCAGAATAAGGCAGTGACCTTATTCTGGATTAAAGCACATGCGGGGCTAGAAGGGAACGAGCGTGCAGACGAGCTGGCCAAGGAAGCAGCGCACTCGCTCAAACGAAAACCTGACTACGATATGTGCCCGGTTTCATTCGTCAAGCGACAAATCCGTACGGAGTCCCTTGACGAATGGAACCAAAGGTACATATCGGGTCAAACAGCCACAGTCACTAAACTTTTTCTCCCCAACGCCATTGAAGCATATAAGCTAATTAGGAAGCTTCAACCAACTGGCGTCGCAACGCAGTTTATGACAGGGCACGGTGGGTTCTCCGAATACTTGTACCGGTTCAAGCGTAAGGAAGACCCATCGTGCATATGCGAACCCGGGAGAGACGAAACTGTGGCACATATACTGCTAGAGTGCCCGGCATACGGCTCTGAGAGATACGAGGTAGAACAAGAAATGAATGCAAAACTAACTGTAGATAGCATACAGGAAATCATGAAGGACAAAAACAACCGTCCCAAATTTTTAAAATTTTGTACAAATATAGCTATAAGAGTAATAACAAGAAATAAGTAGATTAAGCAATATATGATGAATATATATAATAATTTATATATATAAGCATAATATTAAGATTAAGTATTTCAACTAAAGAAGGCAAATGTACATAACAAAAACTTAGCTGTGTGCAAATGTATAGTAGTAGAATTAGCAAATATTGTAATAAACTAAATAGATATCGTTAGACCTAAGAGACCAAATTGACATAAATTAAAATAAAGTGTAAACCCAAAAAGAAAAATGTAAAATAGATAAGTAGATAATAAGATATTTATGTAAAATAGAATAAGCTCCTGTTTCAATAAATTAAATTTCAGACTCCTTTTAATACCCATCGCATGAACAGAAAAGAAACTGAACATCCCACCAGTAACAGAATAAAATGTAAGACGAATGAGAGAAAGAATCAGTATGAAGCAAGAAAGAGAGAAGAGAGAAAGCAAAGACCCTGACCATGTCAGGGGTAGGTGTAGGCTAGCTCGCGGGCCGGGACATCGCTCCCGGACAGGAAAAAAAAAAAAAAAAAAAAAAAAACCTAACCTAACCTAACCTAACCTAACCTAACGCCAAAATCATATCGACCTATCGGTCTCCTGCCTATATTAGGCAAGATATACGAGAAGATGCTGGTGAGCCGCCTCAAGTTCTACGTGCTACCTCGGATTAGTACTCGCCAGTATGGATTTATGCCACAGAAGAGCACGGAAGACGCCCTCGTTACGCTTATAACACGCATTCGCGAAAAACTGGATGAGAAGAAACTAGTGACACTAGTTTCTCTGGATATCGAGGGCGCCTTTGATAGTGCTTGGTGGCCAGCAATAAAGACCAGACTGGCTGAGGAAAAATGTCCCGCGAACTTGAGGCGAGTCATCGGCAACTACCTTAGCGACCGGGTAGTGGAGGTCAGATATGCAGGAGCGGCACATAAAAGGAGTACGGAGAAGGGGTGCGTCCAAGGCTCCATAGGAGGACCAATTCTGTGGAACTTGTTGCTGGACCCACTCCTAAAGCTGATGGAGAAAAAAGGGGTATACTGCCAGGCTTTTGCTGATGACGTGGTGTTGCTTTTTGATGGTGGGGAGGCCCGGGAGATTGAGGGACAGGCCAATGCTGCCCTCGAACATGTTAGGGCGTGGGGTGTCGAAAATAAGCTAAAGTTTGCACCACATAAAACCTGTGGTATGATAATTACTAGGAAGCTCAAATTCGACACGCCACGCCTGAATATGGGAGGGGTCAGCGTTGGAATGTCCCCCGAGATCAAGATCCTCGGGCTTACCATCGACAATAAGTTAACCTTTAACTCCCACGTCTCTAGCATCTGCAAAAAAGCCATAGGGATCTATAAACAGCTCAGTAGAGCGGCCCGCGTAAGCTGGGGCCTGAGCCCAGAGATCATCCGTACAATATACACTGCAGCGGTGGAGCCAGTGATACTGTACGCTGCGGCTGCATGGGTCCCAGCGGCAGAAAAACTTGGAATTCGCAAACAACTTGGCACGGTCCAGAGGGGGTTCGCGCAAAAAATGTGCAAGGCGTATCGGACGGTGTCACTCAACTCAGTACTCTTGCTCACGGGTACGCTCCCTCTAGACCTCCGAGTCCGTGAGGCAGCTTCGTTATACGAGGCTAAGAAGGGAGCACCCAGACGTGAGATGGCAGATAGAGAGATTGAGAAGATGACACCTAAGATACAAGCCCCACACCCTGCGGAACATATAGGGCTAAAGTTCCAAAACCTGGTCAACGAGGATCAATATTCTCGCCACAGTGAGTACGCTGTGCGCATTTTCACTGACGGAAGCAAGATTGAGGGCAAGGTCGGGGCAGCGCTATCCATTTGGAATGGTGCTGTAGAGACCAAGGCCCTCAAACTTGCTTTATCGTCATACTGTACCGTTTACCAGGCGGAACTACTAGCCCTGTATAAAGCAACGGAGGTCGCACTGACGATCAGCGAAGCCACTTTTGGAATTTACAGTGACTCTAGAGCAGCGCTTGAAACTGTAACAAACACCGATTATTCTCACCCCCTGGCAGTCAAAGCCAGAAGCAACTTGAAATGCTGCATACTCCAAAACAAGGTTATATCCCTGTTTTGGATTAAGGCACATGTAGGACTGGCAGGAAATGAGAGAGCCGATGAACTTGCGAAAGAGGCGGCCCTGAAATCAAAGAAGAAGCCAGATTACGATAGATACCCTGTCTCATACATCAAACGTAATATTCGGAGGGGGACTGTCGATGAATGGGACAGAAGGTATAGATCGGAGGAAACGGCTTCCGGAACAAAGATGTTCTTCCCTGAAGCGGTGACGGCACATACAATTGTCAAGAAAATGCAAATTGACGGTCAGATAACACAGATACTCACGGGGCACGGGGGGTTCTCCTCGTACCTGAGTCGTTTCAAGTGCAAGGAGAGCCCATCATGCCTCTGTGAACCTGAGGCTAACGAAACGGTAGAACACTTGATCCTTGAATGCCCTGTTTTTGCAAGAGATAGATTTGACCTAGAACATATACTTGAAATTAATTTAACAGTGGAAAACTTACCCATTATTATAAAAAGTAAAGAAAGAAATATATTCTTAGAATTTTGTAAGAAAATAGTGATAAGAGTAAATCGTGGGCGTAGAGCGAAAAGTCATCAACTAGGTCATTTAGTGTTTAGAGTTATGAAGGTTTAAAGTTTTTCAAAAGAAAAAAAAAACATAACTTCCGCATAGTGTGGGATATTTCAAATTTTATGGTCTCATATCAAAGGAAATAGATAAACGCATAGGAGTAAAGTACAAAATTTTGTGTAATTTGTTTATTTTTCAAAGATTTTTAGAGAAAACTCACTTAGTTATTTTTCGCCCTCAAATCCTGTACTGAGAATTTTAGTCACTGAATTGTTAAATAGTGTTGGTGACTTTTCCTCTGTGCTTATGCTATTTTAAAAGAGAATTACCTTGAGTTAGTTAAAATAAGAGTAACCTTTGAAAATTTAAAAGGTATTTTAGTGATTATTCTAGGCTCTCTAATTTAACCTATTTCTCGATTTTGATTAATTTTATTAGAGAATCGTCACAAAAACTATTGGTTGGTAATAAAATGTAACTGTTGTACTTTTGAAAACATAATAAAAAAGAATGCAGAAACAAAATTAACAAGGAAAACAGTTAAAATTTCAAAAACTAGTAACGTCACTATGTAGTAACTAGGGTTTGCACTATTCGTTAAATTTTGCTATTCGAATAATATGAATATTTCAAGAGCGAAATATTCGAATATTTTTTTAGTATTCAAATTCAAACAATGATAAGATCAGAGCAGCTAGACTTGGGTTTGATTTGATTGCAGCATAATTATATTCAAATAAAACCAAGAATTTTAATTAGCTTTATTGTTAATTAATTAAAAAAACGCATTTATGGTTTAACAGAGATAACTAAGTCTCCGCTTAGGAATATTAATGATTTGGATATTTGCCCTGACATGACCATGGTTTTGTCCAAGTTCATACCAAGGCCGTGCGTCGTGAGACAGAAGCCAGGCCATCCTGTGTCCGGTTCAGCTCCTCCAGCAAGTCCGCCATTAAGACTATGTCATCAGCAAGACGATTTGTGACTAATCGTGAGAAAAGCTTATAAGCGTGGCTCAGGCAGAAGTGTGATGGGTCAGTTGTTTTTAAGAAGGGTTTTATCTCCCTTCTTAAAAAAGAGCACCACCAAACTCCCGCTCCATGCCTTTGGAGTTCTCCCACTGTGAAGGACGGTGTTGAAGAGGTTCTGTAGCTCCTGTATAGCAGGGGCTCCTCCTGCTTTCAGAAGCTCTGAAGTAATGCCGTCTTCACCGGGGGCTTTTCTATTTTTAAGCTGCCTCAGAGCACGTCGAGATCACGGTCTCGTCTTGACTGAAGTCTGGCAGTTAGTCGGTTTAGTGGCGTGTCAGGGGCTCAGGGCTCTGGAACCGTAGTCGTCGCGTTGGGCACGATGGGCAGCGTTCAGCGTATAAACGGCCATAGTAATCCTCTATCTCGGCAGAAATCTCCGGCTTCGACAATACGGTCCTTCCATCGTGCGTTTTAAGCTTCGTCAGGTGACTGCTGACAAGCTGCTGAGTGAATACTTTGGACCCTCTGTTTGGCTCTATCGCCTCTTCAATAAGACGTGTGTTGGAGCTCCGAAGGTCGCGCCGTACCATCTTCGCAATTCGCTTGTTCAGGTCTGACTTCTCAGACGAAGTCGCTTGGGTGGTTTCCCGTCTCTTGGCATCAACCCAAGAGTCTCGATCGAGAATTTGGATTTCCTGCCAGTACGCTGCTTTTTACAAAACTTGATGTCCTCGTTCCTCAGCGTTTCGAACAGATTGTGTAGGGTCTATTAAAGTCTCCCATAACAACGTTGAAGTGAGCCTTAGTGGTGTGATGCAAGGCTTGGGATATGTCTTTGTACAATCCTCTACTTCATCATCTGAGTGTGCCGAGGTCGGTGCGTAGACCTGAACAACCTTCATGCTATACCGTTTGGATAACCGAAGGATCAGGTACGCTACCCTGGTCGACACACTGGAGATTTCTTGGACGTTGTTAGAGAGGGCCTTATAGACAAGGAAACCTTCGCAACCCTGGGATGTTTTATCACCCTCGCGAAAGTAGAGAAGATGGCCTGAGTCTAGGGTTACGGTGTCCTCCCCCGCTCTGCGGACTTCACATAACCCCAGAACATGCCATTTGATGTTCTTCAGGGTCAAGCCTCAGAGTGTGTCCGTTGTACGTTGCCAAGGTCAGTTGTTGATGGCAGCCTGAGGTAGCCCGGTGATTCCTAGCACTCCCTTCCCCGCCGTTACCATGGCCAGGAATAGCGAGGCGGCCGGGAACTGAAGTCCATTTCCTCGTTCGTGTCGTCATTGGGGGTAATGCCCATAATCCCCACGCTGGGCATGAGGGTTAGGGATCGCATTTCAGTGTTGATGTTGTTCTGCAGAGGGCACTGCTACCCGACCCCCGGTTTGTGTCCCTTAATCGCCTCCTACGACACCCACAGGAAGAGTTGGGTTGGTACTATTCTAGGCCAGTTCCATACAGCCACAAGGTCGTTTTGGATGTACAGATTCGAAAAACGACAAACGACAGACTATCTAACTGCCAAAATGGAGATCAATCTTCGGTGCTATCTTCAGATTTGAAATAATTCGTGGGTCGCTGATTCGTCTTCTGTACGTCCTCGGTACATATTCCCTTTGCTGAACGAGTACAAACAAGAACACAACGTGGTGGGACTCAGCTCTGAGCAGGGGCTAAGTCCCACCATGTTGTGTTCTAGAATCAGCGACCCACGGATTATTTCAAATCTGAAGATAGCACCGAAGATTGATATCCATGTTTGATAGATTTGTTCTTGTTTGGACACAGAGAATTATTCAAAAAAATGAAATTGCATGTGTAGATTATTATTATTATTACTTTATTAACTATTTAATAAAGTAATAATATATATACGATAATTTTAATGAATTATTCAAATTTGAAATTGGAGCGGATATTCGAATAAAATGAATATTCGAATAAAATGAATATTCGAATTGCAAACCCTACTAGTAACGTCAATAAACCCAGAACTACTTTTGAAGATTATGATTATTTCTAATCTTATAGAATCAGTCTTCACCTTCTTCGGTGGCATCGGGCTCTAACAGCCTGTCTACAACGTCATTGCTGGTAGGCTCTAGCTAGGTAGAGACTCATACCAGGAATGCAGCTCTTCACCGTCAAATTCACTTAACATACGAAGATAAATAGAGAATGAAAATTATCAAAACACTCTAACGACTATTCAAAATAAAACTTTGTGATCATTATTATTAGGATAGAACTCTTTAAACCGGTTTAGTGATTTCTTGCTCCTACACAGATAGCGTATTTTTCATAAATATCGATCTAGAAGTCCCTAACTAGACTTGGTTAGTTTTCGCTTTCACGTTTGGTACCGAACCAGTCATACTATAAGTAATCATGTGGAGTAAGTTAGTTTTCTGTTCTTGTTAGGACCTAACTTTAATAAGGAAAAGTAACCAACTCGACTTAGGTTTCGGATTTTGATTTTTCCAAGTAGAGATAAAATAACTAAGTATGTTTAATTAATTTTCGACTTCAATATTAAAGTCCAAATGTAGAATTAGTGTTTTTTCGCATATTCTGAAATGAAAACTATAATAGATATGGACATAGTTGTAAGACTGAAAAATGCAGAAAAAATCGGTGATTTTCATGACATGTTTAACTCAATTTTGGCCAAATAGCGAGTTGATGACTTTTCGCTCTACGGCCACGAAATAATAGAAATAAAGTAGATTAAGAAAAGTATGATAGCAACATATAATGTAGTATATGAGTGTAATCATACGATAAATGTAATCAAAATGTAAATAATATTTAAGGATGTAAATAAAGATTTAAATTGTAACTAAAAAAGTATAATGCTGTATCTAAAATATAAATGTAAAATTATTGTAAGAAAAAGAAAAACTGTCCTGTAAGTAATTATTTGAATAAAGAACACCCTTTTCCCTGTCTTAGAAAGATGACTACACTACACTAAACACTAAAACCCTCAGGGTGTTTCCGTCTCTGCCGCTTGTGGTGGGAACATGGGAACGTTTTATTACCTCATCCACGAACCCACCACGGCTGCCCGATATCGGGCCCCCCCTCAATGGGGGGTGTGAAGCACCCCCCTTCGCAACACGCCAGAAACACGTGACGTGCCGCGACCACCTCGGGGACCTTACCCGCCAAAAGGGCGCCGAACGACCCCGTGTCCAGACGCCCCAGGTCCCCATGCGACGGGTCAGTCAAGTGGCCCCGTCGCCTGCCACACGGTCGCAGAGGATAGGGAGAGCGGCCCTCGTAACACCGACACTCCTCCTCCCCTGCGACCCCACCGCGTCCGCCATCAAACGGTGGCGACCCCGCAAGGCCGCGGAAGGCAGGGAAAGCGGCGCACCGCAATACCGGCACTCCTCTCCCGCCGCGGCCTCCATCTCCCTGCGGCCATGCCGCCCATACAGCACAGCCGCCCGCCTCAGTCACGGCACCGCCCATACAGCACCGCAACCTACTACCACTCCAACTGGGCTTAGAGCGCAAAACCCAGAGGAGCGGTCCATCCCGGGGCCGGCCATTTCGCCCTCTGCGTTGGCACGGCCCCATGGGTTCCTCTTAGCTTCACCGCGGGTGACCAGTCCGCGATTACTAAGCCCCCCCGCCCCGGCAAGGCGGGAACCCCTCGGGGGGGAACCTAACCTAACCTAACCTCTGCGGGTTCCTTTTCACTGGCCCCAACATTGTCCGCCATTATAACAGGAAGCATCCCAGCTATAATGGCGGAGAAACTAGGGGCCACCCCAATTATCCCCGGCTCTACCATTTTAAAACATTAAGCAAACAAGACCACTGCCCCCCCTACCTGATCCCACCCAGGAAGTCGCTTGTTGGCGTCGGTGGCCTAAACCTGGACCTCCTCCGCCTCAACAGTCACCTTAGACCTACTACCCGTGCCCAGTCACTGCCTTACCCTGACTCCGACTCTGACTCTGACTGAACGCAAATGTGACAACGCCACCTTTTTCCCTTTTCTTTTTCTGTTGTGCTATTGTTCTGTGGCATTATCAACCATTACATGTAACTTTTAGACTACCTAATCTTTCATTTCACCCAATCCACACTTTCCCAACAATCTCAGCTGCACAACCTCTAGGCACCTAGGAACAAAAAACTGTTAAATTCGAATCGCTGCTTGCCGGTTTGGCAACCTTGGCAAAAATGACTTGGTTGTCGGATCGGCAAGTAGTAACAAGATACAAAAAACTGTTAGATTTGAATTGCTGCTTGCTGATTTGGCAACTTCGGCAAAAATGACTTGGTTGCCGGATCGGCAAGTAGTAACAAGATACAAAAAACTGTTAGATTTGAATTGCTGCTTGCTGATTTGGCAACTTCGGCAAAAATGACTTGGTTGCCGGATCGGCAAGTAGTAACAAGATACAAAAAACCGTTAGATTCAAATTGCTGCTTGCCGATTTGGCAAGAGACTTGGTTGCCGGGTCGGCAAGTAGTAACAAGATACTAAAAACCGTTAAATTCAAAATTGCTGCTTGCCGGCAAGTTGCCTTTCTGCAACTCTTAATAGTAAAAAAATTAGGGTAGTTGAAAATGTGGCCTAGATCTAGGACAGCGGGCTTAAATGGGTTAATTATTTCAAGAAAACAAAATAAATACAGAAAATATAGGTAAAATCAGGGTAATAAAATAGAACTAGACTCTAGTTCTATTTTATTGTTTTTTAGTTCTATTGTTCTAGAGCAAAAAACAGCAATATACATAAATAAAATAATAGAAGCAGCAAACATACTCGTATCTATACCAAAAAAGAAAGAAAACACAAAATTTACCCTGCCGTGGTGGTCCGAAGAACTTGCTAAACTGAAGAACGAAGTCGCAACCAGGAAGCGTCGAATCCGCTGCACAGCGCCGGTCCGAAGACAGAAAGTCGTCGATGAGTACCTGCAAGCAAAAGAAAAGTATGAAAACACAGCCAAAGAGGCACAGATTGTGAGCTGCAAGGAGTTTTGTGGAAAACAGGATAAGGAAGGACTATGGGAGGGTATCTACAGGGTGATCGGAAGAACGACAAAACGGCAAGAAGACGTTCCCTTGGCAAAGGATGGGAGAACAATGAACCCGTACGAATCTGCAAAGTTCTTGGCAGAGACTTTTTACATCTTAAGTAAGACATATAAGGAATAAAACGTCAAGTGCGAGTTAGACTCGCGCATCAAGGGTTCCGTACAAACTCCTACTCTTTAGCAAAGAAATCAGTCAAATCCAGACGAATAAGGCACAATAATTTTCTGATTTGATAACGATTATGACGTAACTTATTTAGTCCCTCGAACTATTGGCGTCTCGAGACTAAATAAGTTACGTCCAACCCTAGTGTAACAATGTACTATTTTGTATGAATAAACCACAAATTTACGGTTTTCTGATTTTTCCCTTTACTTGTGCTATAAGTCATTGCTTCTTGCCAAATTTCATGGTTCTAGGTCAACGGAAAGTACCCTACAGGTTTTTGGTCCATGGCGAGATTCGAAAATTATTTTTTCTGTGAATATACTAAAAATTTACGGTTTTCGAATTTTTCCCTTTACTTGTGTTATAAGACCTTGCTTCTCACCAATTTTCATGGTTCTAGGTCAACGGGAAGTACCCTAAAGGTTTTTGGTCCATGGCAAGATTAAAAAATTATTTTTTCTGTGAATAAACTACAAATTTACGGTTTTCAGATTTTTCCCTTTAATTGTGTTATAAGACCTTGCTTCTCACCAAATTTCATGGTTCTAGGTGAACGGGAAGTACCCTATAGGTTTTTGGTCCATGGCAAGATTAAAAAAATATTTTTTCTGTGAATAAATTACAAATTTACGGTTTTCGGATTTTTTCCATTACTTGTACTATAAGACCTTGCTTCTCACCAAATTTCATGGTTCTAGGTCAACGGGAAGTACCCTATAGGTTTTGTGTGCATGTGATTCCCTAGGAAAATTGAAAAAAAATAGACATAAACAGCTGTAACTTTTGATTGCGTTGACTTAGAAGTTTGATTTATATCGAGGCTTCAAGAGGTTACGAGCCTGCGTATATGATGTGAATATCAACTCGATAACTCTACGCGTTTCTGAGAAAAGTGGGTTGACAGACGGACAGACGGACAGACGGACAGACGGACAGACGGACAGACGGACAACAAAGTGATCCTATAAGGGTTCCTTTTTTCCTTTTGAGGTACGGAACCCTAAAAAATACCCCAACTACCAGGGAGGACGCACACGCGGCCACCTCGACTACTTTAACTAAAACTGTGGCTCAGCAACGTACATGTCCCGAGGAAAACCGGCCTCCCATATCATATTGACCCCCGTTTCCTCGACCTCAAGAAATTGGGCAATCGCAGACTCGTACCATCAACCCCAATACCTAGTACCCCAAGCTCGACTACTGATTCGGAATGACCCGTCCAACTTTTATAATAATTTTGTGTAAACTGTATTGTTAATAGGTTCCTTTGTCTAGTTTTAAAATTGTAAATTATAAATAAAAAAAATAGAAAAAATAATAATTATACATAATCTATATATCTAAAAATCAATTGCTGTTCGTTAGTCTCGCTAAAACTCGAGAACGGCTGAACGGATTTATCTTAACTTGGTCTTGAATTATTCGTGGAGGTCTAGGGAAGGTTTAAAAGGTGAGAAAAATTCGAATAATTGCCGGGAAAATCCTCAAAACCCGTGCGAAGCCGGGGCGGGCCGCTAGTTACTTATAAAACTAAATAAATAAAGTCAAAACATTTACTTATTAGATTGTACGGATTGTGCAGACTGTACGGATTGTGCAGACTGTACGGATTGTGCAGACTGTACGGATTGTGCAGACTGTACGGATTGTGCAGACTGTACGGATTGTGCAGACTGTACGGATTGTGCAGACTGTACGGATTGTGCAGACTGTACGGATTGTGCAGACTGTACGGATTGTGCAGACTGTACGGATTGTGCAGACTGTACGGATTGTGCAGACTGTACGGATTGTGCAGACTGTACGCTTTCTACTGATTGTACTGTTTTGTTTTAAACTGATAAGTACAAGTAAGAAACTTGTGCTGTGCGAAGTGTACAGGGTGTACACGAACACGATGCACAGCTCGCACTTAGTGCCACCTGAATAATTATGTAAAATTGAAAATATATAAACATAAATGATGACAAACTTGCACTGTTCGGAACGTGCAGGTAGCGTGCAGGCTGTACACTTCGAACATGACGTCACTTAAACCACAAAGGGCAGGTTCCTTTGCTGTATGCTGTTAAGCCGTGTGTTAAGCTTAGCTAGTCTTATATAAATATTGACCTGTATCTAAATCAAATTATATTTACACTTAGATATGCAAATATTGTATTAGTTTATAAGTCGTATATACACTTACTAGTGGTTTATTTTCCACTTGTTCCACTAGCGGACAAAAAAATTGAAGTGGACGAAATCAATAACACATTGTTTCTTATTTGATAATAATTACTAAGTATTTATAAACCTGTTTATTTATAGTATAAAATGGTATAAAATTTGACTTGTCTAAGTGCTTATTTTGTAGCAAGAAATAAACGTTATTGATATGACATGAACAGAACAGTTTTATTTATTTATCCGTACATTCAGCAAATCAACAGTACCTACATCATTCATTAGGGGATTTATTTAATGGATGGATTTATTTAAATTTATATTAATAACTAAAATTACTCATAATATTATTCAAATAGAAATAAGTTTTAATGAATTATTAAGTTAATTTAGTTGACAGTGGAAATTGCCTTCATAATTGTATAATCAGTTTGTTTGAAGTTAGTTTGTGCGCGCATGGGTCTCGGAGTCCTTGCGCGGCGCTCCGCAGGCCCGCAGCTCCGCCGGCGGCGCCGCCATGCCAGTGTAGGTCCGGTGTGACGGCGCGCGCCCGCGTGCCTGGCCCTCCCCGAGTCCCCGCGCCGCCGATCCGCTACGAGATCGCGACGAGCCGTGCGCGAGTTTCAAACTAAACGCTGACCTGCTATCTCGGCTGGAGTTGGGTCCTGCCGCGGCTGGATGCTGTGTGCTGTGCGGAGAGTGCAGTGTGCAGTGCTTGGTGCTATTCAGAGTGCAGTGCAGTGCATGTGAGGAGGCGACGGTCCAGGCACGCGACACAACCTCTATGTGAGTCATTCATTATATTTGTTCTGCCTCCTAGGCGGTAGGTCGGTCTGTCTGTACTGTACTGTAGTAGGCAGAACTCTTCAACGATTAAATGTGCTTGTATGAAGTTGTGCGGTACTTTTTATGACCGCCTACAATCGCATCGATGACTCGGCATCCTTTATTTAATACTAACAGCGTCTCGCGGTTTCACCCGCGTAGTTTCCGTTTCCGTGAGAATTCCGTTATAATAAAATATAGAGGCATTCCTCGTAGCGCACCCAGATGAACCGCACCAAAGTAGGTACTTCCACATAGCGCACCCGTTTCGGTGCGCTTCATTCAGTATTTTTAAATATTAAGTTTTTATTCCTCGTTGCGCACCCATAACAATGAAGGGTCTAGTGATGGGGTTGTTTTCATCTAATTAGTAACCTATATGTGGAAATTTATAATGATAAATGAATATTATTTTCTAATGATCAATTCAATCCAAACATAAATTGTTTGGATTATTGGATGCACACTAACATCATATACAATACGAGTATCTGAAAATTAACTTAGTATACTAAAGATCGCGCTACTTCAGGTTTTTAATCCTATCAATAAATATTCTTATTTAGTCTTGAACAATCAGTCTTACAAGTATATTATCCTAATCTAAGCCTGACATGATTTTAAAAATAGAAATCAAATGAAAATTATAAAAAATTATGTAGATGATGTTCTGAATTTTTGTATGTTCCATTGAACGATATTTACAAGTCGTTTCAAAAGTTATGTTTGTTTTTTTACAGGTATCTACATAATTTTATTACTTTAAGCACCTGAAGAAAAACAAACAATACTGTTTAATTGTATAATTTGATTTGATTACTATTTTTAAAATCATGTCAGGCTTAGATTAAGATAATATACTTGTAAGACTGATTGTTCAAAACTAAATAAAATTATTTTTTGTTAGGATTAAAAACCTAAAGTAACGCGATCTTTAGTAAACAAAGTTAAATATGAGTGAATAATAAAACAAGAACACAAAATGAAACATTTGTGATTTAAGAAATATAAGCAGGAGTAAGTAGATATAAATATTATATATAAGTCATATCAATATCTGATTGTGAAATCATTATCTAATAGTGTGTTCCAGTTTTCTGTAACACTGATTTTCTAAAAATGTAATCAATGATATCTTCAGATACTTGTATTGTACACATTAACATCAAATACAATAAGAGATGCAAACAAAAATAAACATTTTAAATTATAATTATATTACTTTTAATTACTTACCTAAATCCTAATTTTATTTATTGACATACTGGGTACTACTAGTAATTTCCACCTATAGGTTACTAATTAGATGAAAACAACCCCATCACTAGACCCTTCATTGTTATGGGTGCGCAACGAGGAATAAAAACTTAATATTAATACCTACTGAATGAAGCGCACCGAAACGGGTGCGGTATCCGGTAATCCCAAGTCACCACCGGTGGCAAGTTCATGGTGGTCAGATGGTCCGGAGGGTGTGGAAGTACTTTGGTGCGGTTCATCTGGGTGCGGTTCATCTGGGTGCGGTTCATCTGGGTGCGGTTCATCTGGGTGCGGTTCATCTGGGTGCGGTTCATCTGGGTGCGGTTCATCTGGGTGCGCTACGAGGAATGCCTCCAATTTTTATCTACATATACTTACCCACACCCACTGTTGCCCACTTAGTTAAGGTTTTCTGAGAACATGATCGATTTGGGTATGAATATTGAATTGAACGCATTGGTGAATTTGTTAAAAAATCTTCAATACTACCCATTTGGGTTGTTGTGTGAGTACCTACCTACACCTAGTTAGGTAAGGGTTTAGATTCCCAATCCAATTTGAACCGATCAAGTCGACTTGTAGTCACATATTGTATATGTATTTTCTTTTCTTTTTACAATTTAGTTGACCTAAGTGATCTGATTTTAAATCGCATATTTATCTGATTTTAAAATGTATATTTTTAACCTATTTTTTTTAAATTTTGGCAAACTATTACACTATCTTTACATTTGGCTGAGGTTTCAGTTATTCTGGTAGGTTCCTTAAATAGTGGCCCAAGATTTTAGGATTTAAATAAATTAGTCAATCTAGTACTGCCGGAGTCAACTTCTTAAAGGTCAATGTTGATATTTGATACTATTATTAAAGAAGAAAGATTTGTTTCAATTGAATAGACTCCGAAACTACTGGTCCGTTTTATCCAGTTGAACATAGGCTATAGAATATATCCGTGCGGAGCCGGGGCAGACCGCTAGTAGTAAACGGATTTTTTAAAGGTTCCGAAACCCAAAAGGAAAAACCCTTATAAAATCACTTTGTTGTCCGTCTGTCAACCCTCTTTTCTCAGAAACGAGTTGAAATTCATATTATTAATACTCAGGGTTTGTTACCGCTACCTCTTGGAGCCGCGATATAAATCAAACTTCTAAGTCAACGCAATTAAAGCTTACAGTCGTTTATGCCCAAATATTTTGAAATTTTCTAGGGAATCACATGTAGGCACACAAAACCTATAACAGGTACATTATTGGCCCCATTACCCATTGGCCTAGAATCATGAAAGGCAATAAGCAAGGTCTTACAGCGCCAGTAATGGAAAAAATCATTCAACCGTAAATTTGTAGATAAAATTAAAGTTTTTTTTTATCTCGCTTGTGACCAAAATCTATAAGGCACTATTTTCCGTTGAACTAGAATCATACTATTTGGCAACAAACTTTTTTTTTTATTCTGACTCGCAATTGACTTTTTATTTTTCATGACATGTTGTCACCATAAAAGCAACGATAAATCCGAACTCGGAAACAATAGAATGTTTCGTGCGACAACTCGACAAGCAACGAATACATCGAGGCGGGTAATAAAGGCGACGGGCGACGGCGCGCGACAGCTGCCACGTTATCTGACAGCTGACAGCGGGAGCGGCAGCGGCACGCACCGTGCGCTGTCCCAAACTTTACACAAAGGAACGAGCCGCCGCCGTCGTCGCCGCCAGTAAGATATTCCACCGACGACGCGACGACGCGACGAGCGCGGTTGTCGCTCGGCTCGGCTCCAGACAGCCTCTTCTCCACATCTTGGAACTGCTTACCATTCAAGGACGTGATACATTTAGCTAAAATAATGTTCTAGAATGGTCGTACCTATCGCAGTGCGAGAGTCTCCCCCCCACTCCCCACTACCCGGCTCCAATCCGAGCGGCCGTGAAAGTAAACTGACGAGACAAGTCTCCGCGCACATTGTCATTCGGTCGGACGATTTCATTCCACTCGCTTTGTCCTTTTGGGATGTTGTAAACTTTTATTTCATTCTTTGAATATGAGCTCTATGAATCGACGATAAAAACGTTTATTGTAAACACTCTGCGCCGGAATGGAGTGGTAGTACGCGGAGTCATCAGGCGACCGAAACTACTCTTGTCGGTACCTACTCATTTCAGCACATTTTTTGTATCGGTATAGATATTCATCAATCAAAGTTTTTCAGGTAAACCTCGATGAAACTGTACAATGTGTTGAATGAAGAATGCCTGAATTCGCAGAGAATTCGTACAGAGTTGACCGTTGCTCTCACACGAACATACCCGTATATTTAATTTGATGCATTCACACGAACATACCCGTATATTTAATTTGATGCATTCACACGAACATACCCGTATATTTAATTTGATGCATTCACACGAACATACCCGTATATTTAATTTGATGCATTCACACGAACATACCCGTATATTTAATTTGATGCATTCACACGAACATACCCGTATATTTAATTTGATGCATTCACACGAACATACCCGTATATTTAATTTGATGCATTCACACGAACATACCCGTATATTTAATTTGATGCATTCACACGAACATACCCGTATATTTAATTTGATGCATTCACACGAACATGGCGTGGAGCGATAGTTTGGTGGTGCTCTTTTTTAAGAAGGGAGATAAAACCCTTCTTAAAAACTTCAGACCCATCACACTCCTGAGCCACGTCTTTAAGCTTTTCTCACGAGTGGTCACGAATCGTCTCGCCAGGAGGCTCGACGAGTTCCAGCCACCGGAACAGGCCGGGTTTCGCGGAGGATATGGTACCATAGACCACATACACACAGTGAGGCAGATTATACAGAAGTCCGAAAAGTATAATCAGCCCCTGTGTCTGGCCTTTGTGGACTATGAAAAGGCCTTTGACTCTGTCGAAACCTGGGCTGTTCTGGAATCCTTACAGCGTTGCCAAGTAGACTATCGTTATATCGAGGTGTTGAGATGTCTTTATGATGCCGCCACTATGAGTGTCCAAGTACAGGGCCAGCAGTCTAAACCCATCCAACTGCGCAGAGGTGTGAGACAGGGGGATGTTATATCCCCGAAACTGTTCACAAGCGCGTTGGAAGATGTGTTTAAGACGCTGGACTGGAAAGGTAAGGGCATAAACATAAATGGCGATTACATCTCACACCTGCGATTCGCTGATGACATAGTCTTGTTATGAACTTGGATAAAACCAAGGTCATGATCAATGGCCACATTGATCCGGGACCGATCGTCGTGCATGGCCACCTTCTCGAAATTGTTTCCGAATACACTTACCTTGGGCAGATTCTGCAGTTGGGTAAAAACAATTTCGAGAAGGAGGCCAAGAGGAGGATCCAGCTAGGTTGGGCAGCGTTTGGGAAACTACGTCGAGTCTTCTCGTCATCCATACCGCAATGCTTGAAAACGAAAGTTTTCAATCAGTGCGTCCTACCCGTCATGACCTACGGAGCTGAGACGTGGACACTCACGGTAGGGCTGGTCCACCAGTTTAAAGTCGCTCAGCGAGCTATGGAGAGAGCTATGCTCGGAGTTTCTCTGAAGGATAGGATTCGCAACGAATACATCCGACAGAGAACCAAGGTTATCGACATAGCTCAAAGGATTAGCAAGCTTAAATGGCAGTGGGCTGGCCATATTTCGAGAAGAACCGACAACCGCTGGGGTAAACGTGTTCTTGAGTGGAGACCGCGACTCGGAAAACGTAGTGTAGGACGCCCTCCTACCAGGTGGGACGACGATTTGCGAAAGACTGCTGGCAGATGCTGGATGCGGCAAGCTGAAGACAGGGCGCTATGGCGCTCATTAGGGGAGGCCTATGTCCAGCAGTGGACTGGTATAGGCTGATGATGATGATGACACGAACATACCCGTATATTTAATTTGATGCATTCACACGAACATACCCGTATATTTAATTTGATGCATTCACACGAACATACCCGTATATTTAATTTGATGCATTCACACGAACATACCCGTAATTTAATTTGATGCATTCACACGAACATACCCGTATATTTAATTTGATGCATTCACACAAACATACCCGTATATTTAATTTGATGCATTCACACGAACATACCCGTATATTTAATTTGATGCATTCACACGAACATACCCGTATATTTAATTTGATGCATTCACACGAACATACCCGTATATTTAATTTGATGCATTCACACGAACATACCCGTATATTTAATTTGATGCATTCACACGAACATACCCGTATATTTAATTTGATGCATTCACACGAACATACCCGTAATTTAATTTGATTCATTCACATGAACATACCCGTAATTTAATTTGATGCATTCACACGAACATACCCGTATATTTAATTTGATGCATTCACACAAACATACCCGTATATTTAATTTGATGCATTCACATGAACATACACGTAATTTAATTTGATGCATTCACATGAACATACCCGTATATTTAATTTGATGCATTCACACAAACATACCCGTATATTTAATTTGATGCATTCACATGAACATACACGTAATTTAATTTGATGCATTCACATGAACATACCCGTATATTTAATTTTTCTTTCAGACTCCGTATGCAAGGGAAAACAATAAGCTAAAGAAAGACGAGAAGTGTCGTCCATGATTCAGTAATTGCCAAACTGACCGAAGATTATGAAAGAAACAAATTAATTTCAATTATGACTTATAAAAGAAAACCGTCCAATTGTATCTATTAAATCTTGATTTAAATATCTATGATTAAATAGTACTATTTAAGTAGAACTGTGATTAAAGGGGCGGGAATCGAACCCGCAACCTATTGCGTCGCAGGCAAACCTTCGCCCACCGCGCCACAGAGGTCGTCGAACTTAGTTAGGTAGGTACTTATTTCGAGAAGTAGTCAATGAAATTATTATATAGGTATAGGTTCATTTCCCATTCCCCCCCCCCCCCCCCCCCCTATCTTGGGACGGGTTTTGCTCCAACTCGAAAAATAACAACTAACAGACTAAAGGTTTCTTCGTCGCTTTACTTTAGTCTACATACCGAAGCGACCGAAATCAAAAATATCACTTAATTTCCGTGTCAGTGTTTTATTTTTAAGAGTTTGACCTTTTCTAAGTGTACATTTTTGTATTTATGGAAATAAAGACTTTTGATTTGATTTGATTTCATACTTTTAGAAATATTTCAAAAAATGTCGAAAAATTGACCATTCCTGGGTGAACGAGATGGGTCAGCCTGTCCCCCCTGCACCCCCGCTCCCTCGTCTGGAGCCATATTGCAGGGCTACGCTTATTGTAAGTGAGTTCACGTCAGGCAGTCTCATCCGATGGGTCAGCCTGTCCCCCCTGCACCCCCGCTCCCTCGTCTGGAGCCATATTGCAGGGCTACGCTTATTGTTAGTGAGTTCACGTCAGGCAGTCTCATCCGATGGGTCAGCCTGTCCCCCCTGCACCCCCGCTCCCTCGTCTGGAGCCATATTGCAGGGCTACGCTTATTGTTAGTGAGTTCACGTCAGGCAGTCTCATCCGATGGGTCAGCCTGTCCCCCCTGCACCCCCGCTCCCTCGTCTGGAGCCATTTTGCAGGGCTACGCTTATTGTTAGTGAGTTCACGTCAGGCAGTCTCATCCGATGGGTCAGCCTGTCCCCCCTGCACCCCCGCTGCTTCGTCCGGAGCCATGATGCAGGGCTACGCTTATTTTAAGTGAGTTCACGTCAGGCAGTCTCATCCGATGGGTTAGCCTGTCCCCCCTGCACCCCCGCTCCCTTGTCTGGAGCCATATTGCAGGGCAACGCTTATTGTAAGTGAGTTCACGTCAGGCAGTCTCATCCGATGGGTTAGCCTGTCCCCCCTGCACCCCCGCTCCCTCGTCTGAAGCCATATTGCAGGGCAACGCTTATTGTAAGTGAGTTCACGTCAGGCAGTCTCATCCGATGGGTTAGCCTGTCCCCCCTGCACCCCCGCTCCCTCGTCTGGAGCCATATTGCAGGGCTACGCTTATTGTAAGTGAGTTCACGTCAGGCAGTCTCATCCGAAGGGTCAGCCTGTGCCCCCTGCACCCCCGCTCCCTCGCCGTGACGTCACGGATCATGTAAATTACCCGCTAGGTACATACATACGTGATGGATACGCCACATTATGACGGAGTGTAACTCGACTTGATGGAGATTGATCTTGTGTTATTATTTAGTTCAGCGTTGTTCATCTCACAGCGGGGTACAGTACAGCCTCCGTGCATCTCTTCCATCTCTTGAATTAAATTTAAATAATGCTGGATAATCCCCCAGTCAGCCAGCATCTACCATCTCCAACCGAAGTACCCAGAGCTGACTCTCGCACCCGGCTAGAGCTACGACTCGTGGGTTACTGGAAGGCGCGGCGCGGGCGCAGTTGGTTAGCGCATTCCTGTGATGAGGGCGGCTCGAGTGCGACGGTTTATGCACTTTAATAGCAAAAAAAAAAACCTCATATTTAGATAAACAACTAGATATATATAATTACTGCAATAAAAAAATATTTTGAAGGACAGTTAAAACATACAAAATCTGTTCGTGGATAGAACTCATCCATCAAAACTATATTACGCGGCTCATCTTCACAGAATGTTGAGCCCGAGGCGCGGCGCTTCCGAATCTAAACAAATCCTTTCGAATGTCGGAGTAATCCGTGCGTCATCAACTACACCCCTAAGATTTCCATAAAGGGTCGGAACATTGACGCACCGCCGCCGCCGCGCAAGTCAAAAAGTCAAAAATTCTTTATTTCCATAAATACAAAAATGTACACTTAGAGAAAGTCAAATTCTTAAAATAAAACACTGACACGGAAATAAAGTGATATTTTTGATTTCTGTCGCTTCGGTATGTAGACTAAAGTAAAGACGCGACGAAGAAACCTTTAGCGTGTTAGTTGTTATTTTTCGAGTTGGAGCAAAACCCGTCCCAAGCTTTTTTATCTTCTAGATAATCTGATATTTTGTAGTAAGCCTTTTTGCACAGAAAAGTTTTGACAATTTGTTTGAATTTTTAATTGATAGATTTTGCAACTCACTAGGAGTTTTGTTGTAGAAGCGTATACATTGCCCTTTGATTGCGCCCAAAGATACATTTATCTTGTGAAGCCTGGTTGTGGGCACAGCGAGTTTATGTTTATTTCTAGTTATTAATATTATGTATATCGCTATTTTTAGGGAAGCTTTTGATATTTTTATGAGTGTACAACAAGTTTTCATAAATATATTGACAGGGGACTGTCATTATGTTTATTTCTTTAAATTTATCACGTAGGGATTCTCTGGGACCCATATTATAGATAGCACGAACAGCCCTCTTCTGCAGCACAAATACGGTGTTAATATCTGCAGCGTTCCCCCACAGCAGTATACCATATGACATAATACTGTGGAAGTAGCTGAAATAAACAAGTCTAGATGTATCCACGTCTGTAAGAAAACGGATTTTTTTGACTTCAGAACTAAGTCTCTTCGATAACTTATCGCTACCGGCGCTACCGGCGCTACCGCCGCGCCGCCATCGCGCTGCCGCCGCGCCGCCGCCGCCGCAAGCAATACGAGTACACAAACTGCAGAGGATCAGTCAGTTGAAATGTGACCGAGGCTGACAACATTGAAACCCACTGCCGTGTACAATACTACAAACTGTTACTGAACACGTAAAGTACATGAGCTGAGCTCCGGGGATCCACAGATGTCTCTGCGTCCCGTCCCGTCCCGTCCCGTCCCGTCCCGTCCCGTCCCGTCCCGTCGGGGCGATGCACAACCTTGTCGCGCCAACAACGCACCACTTACACCGATCCTGATTTATTTTGCCGATTCGGAGGAAAAATATTCAAAGCGAAAAGCAAATTATTTGACAGTTCGGAGAGTTCTGTATGCGGACAGAGTTCGCGGAAGGAGCCGCCTGGAAAAGCGACTGCGGAACTCTACGTCGAAGCTCCCAGCGAGCGGTAAGGGACGGGCACGGGACGGACAAGGGACGGGCACGGGACGCATTGTGGAGGAGCCAGGGCCCGCGCCGGAGACGGCCTCTCTGCTAGGTGCAAATAGTTCGTTTGCACCATTTTGTACGTGTTTTGCAAATAAATTACTTTCACTTTTGCAAGCTTAGCCTCGGATGGATCCGGGGGACAAATTCTTTGTATTTCATCGATTTGCGCACATTTCATTAATAATACACGAATACCATAATATTCAATTCCATATACAAATTATTTATTAGCAAGAAAAATTTACATTTAGGCATACATTATCTAAGAAATAAAAAGTACATAGGAGCTAACTATAATAGGTAGGTATATGATTGTTTAACTTTATTATGTAGACCGCGATCACCAGTGTACGCGGGTACAGCGGCGTCCAGCAGTGGAGATGCTGGACTTGGAGGCAGGCGTGGGGGTGAGGCAAGTCTCGTCGCATCGCCCGCCCCAGGCGGCGAAGGCGAGCGGGCCGAGGTCCCAGTTCGCACACACACACACACACAGTCTAACTGCGGGGTAAATCCTTTCCACGCACAGACAGTCTAATTGTGGGGTAAATCCTTTCCACGCACAGACAGTCTAATTGTGGGGTAAATCCTTTCCACGCACACACAGTCTAAATGCGGGGTAAATCCTTTCCACGCACAGACAGTCTAACTGTGGGGTAAATCCTTTCCACGCACACACAGTCTAACTGCGAGGTAAATCCTTTCCACTCACACACAATCTAACTGCGGGGTAAATCCTTTCCACGCACACACAGTCTAACTGCGGGGTAAATCCTTTCCACGCACAGACAGTCTAACTGTGGGGTAAATCCTTTCCACGCACACACAGTCTAACTGCGAGGTAAATCCTTTCCACTCACACACAATCTAACTGCGGGGTAAATCCTTTCCACGCACACACAGTCTAACTGCGGGGTAAATCCTTTCCACGCACAGACAGTCTAACTGTGGGGTAAATCCTTTCCACGCACACACAGTCTAACTGCGGGGTTAATCCTTTCCACGCACACACAGTCTAATTGTGGGGTAAATCCTTTCCACGCACAGACAGTCTAATTGTGGGGTAAATCCTTTCCACGCACACACAGTCTAAATGCGGGGTAAATCCTTTCCACGCACAGACAGTCTAACTGTGGGGTAAATCCTTTCCACGCACACACAGTCTAACTGCGAGGTAAATCCTTTCCACTCACACACAATCTAACTGCGGGGTAAATCCTTTCCACGCACACACAGTCTAACTGCGGGGTAAATCCTTTCCACGCACAGACAGTCTAACTGTGGGGTAAATCCTTTCCACGCACACACAGTCTAACTGCGGGGTAAATCCTTTCCACGCACACACAGTCTAATTGTGGGGTAAATCCTTTCCACGCACAGACAGTCTAATTGTGGGGTAAAT
This sequence comes from Eupithecia vulgata, assembly GCA_946478455.1. Taxonomy (NCBI): domain Eukaryota; kingdom Metazoa; phylum Arthropoda; class Insecta; order Lepidoptera; family Geometridae; genus Eupithecia; species Eupithecia vulgata. The sequence goes on along the minus strand of OX297880.1, from coordinate 13,262,584 downwards.
CCTTTCCACGCACACACAGTCTAACTGCGGGGTAAATCCTTTCCACGCACAGACAGTCTAACTGTGGGGTAAATCCTTTCCACGCACACACAGTCTAACTGCGGGGTAAATCCTTTCCACGCACACACAGTCTAACTGTGGGGTAAATTCTTTCCACGCACACACAGTCTAACTGCGGGGTAAATCCTTTCCACGCACACACAGTCTAACTGCGGGGTAAATCCTTTCCACGCACACACAGTCTAATTGCGGGGTAAATCCTTTCCACGCACACACAGTCTAACTGCGGGGTAAATCCTTTCCACGCACAGACAGTCTAACTGCGGGGTAAATCCTTTCCACGCACACACAGTCTAATTGCGGGGTAAATCCTTTCCACGCACACACAGTCTAACTGCGGGGTAAATCCTTTCCACGCACACACAGCCTAACTGCGGGGTAAATCCTTTCCACGCACACACAGTCTAACTGCGGGGTAAATCCTTTCCACGCACACACAGTCTAACTGCGGGGTAAATCCTTTCCACGCACAGACAGTCTAACTGCGGGGTAAATCCTTTCCACGCACACACAGTCTAATTGCGGGGTAAATCCTTTCCACGCACACACAGCCTAACTGCGGGGTAAATCCTTTCCACGCACACACAGCCTAACTGCGGGGTAAATCCTTTCCACGCACACACAGTCTAACTGCGGGGTAAATCCTTTCCACGCACACACAGTCTAACTGCGGGGTAAATCCTTTCCACGCACAGACAGTCTAACTGCGGGGTAAATCCTTTCCACGCACACACAGTCTAATTGCGGGGTAAATCCTTTCCACGCACACACAGTCTAACTGCGGGGTAAATCCTTTCCACGCACACACAGCCTAACTGCGGGGTAAATCCTTTCCACGCACACACAGTCTAACTGCGGGGTAAATCCTTTCCACGCACACACAGTCTAACTGCGGGGTAAATCCTTTCCACGCACACACAGTCTAACTGCGGGGTAAATCCTTTCCACGCACACACAGCCTAACTGCGGGGTAAATCCTTTCCACGCACACACAGCCTAACTGCGGGGTAAATCCTTTCCACGCACACACAGCCTAACTGCGGGGTAAATCCTTTCCACGCACACACAGTCTAACTGCGGGGTAAATCCTTTCCACGCACACACAGTCTAACTGCGGGGTAAATCCTTTCCACGCACAGACAGTCTAACTGCGGGGTAAATCCTTTCCACGCACACACAGTCTAATTGCGGGGTAAATCCTTTCCACGCACACACAGTCTAACTGCGGGGTAAATCCTTTCCACGCACACACAGCCTAACTGCGGGGTAAATCCTTTCCACGCACACACAGTCTAACTGCGGGGTAAATCCTTTCCACGCACACACAGTCTAACTGCGGGGTAAATCCTTTCCACGCACAGACAGTCTAACTGCGGGGTAAATCCTTTCCACGCACACACAGCCTAACTGCGGGGTAAATCCTTTCCAAGCACACACAGTCTAACTGCGGGGTAAATCCTTTCCACGCACACACAGCCTAACTGCGGGGTAAATCCTTTCCACGCACACACAGCCTAACTGCGGGGTAAATCCTTTCCACGCACACACAGTCTAACTGCGGGGTAAATCCTTTCCACGCACACACAGTCTAACTGCGGGGTAAATCCTTTCCACGCACACACAGTCTAACTGCGGGGTAAATCCTTTCCACGCACACACAGCCTAACTGCGGGGTAAATCCTTTCCACGCACACACAGCCTAACTGCGGGGTAAATCCTTTCCACGCACACACAGCCTAACTGCGGGGTAAATCCTTTCCACGCACACACAGTCTAACTGCGGGGTAAATCCTTTCCACGCACACACAGTCTAACTGCGGGGTAAATCCTTTCCACGCACAGACAGTCTAACTGCGGGGTAAATCCTTTCCACGCACACACAGTCTAACTGCGGGGTAAATCCTTTCCACGCACACACAGCCTAACTGCGGGGTAAATCCTTTCCACGCACACACAGTCTAACTGCGGGGTAAATCCTTTCCACGCACACACAGTCTAACTGCGGGGTAAATCCTTTCCACGCACACACAGTCTAACTGCGGGGTAAATCCTTTCCACGCACACACAGTCTAACTGCGGGGTAAATCCTTTCCACGCACAGACAGTCTAACTGCGGGGTAAATCCTTTCCACGCACACACAGTCTAATTGCGGGGTAAATCCTTTCCACGCACACACAGTCTAACTGCGGGGTAAATCCTTTCCACGCACACACAGCCTAACTGCGGGGTAAATCCTTTCCACGCACACACAGTCTAACTGCGGGGTAAATCCTTTCCACGCACACACAGTCTAACTGCGGGGTAAATCCTTTCCACGCACACACAGTCTAACTGCGGGGTAAATCCTTTCCACGCACACACAGCCTAACTGCGGGGTAAATCCTTTCCACGCACACACAGCCTAACTGCGGGGTAAATCCTTTCCACGCACACACAGCCTAACTGCGGGGTAAATCCTTTCCACGCACACACAGTCTAACTGCGGGGTAAATCCTTTCCACGCACACACAGTCTAACTGCGGGGTAAATCCTTTCCACGCACAGACAGTCTAACTGCGGGGTAAATCCTTTCCACGCACACACAGTCTAATTGCGGGGTAAATCCTTTCCACGCACACACAGTCTAACTGCGGGGTAAATCCTTTCCACGCACACACAGCCTAACTGCGGGGTAAATCCTTTCCACGCACACACAGTCTAACTGCGGGGTAAATCCTTTCCACGCACACACAGTCTAACTGCGGGGTAAATCCTTTCCACGCACACACAGCCTAACTGCGGGGTAAATCCTTTCCACGCACACACAGCCTAACTGCGGGGTAAATCCTTTCCACGCACACACAGCCTAACTGCGGGGTAAATCCTTTCCACGCACACACAGTCTAACTGCGGGGTAAATCCTTTCCACGCACACACAGTCTAACTGCGGGGTAAATCCTTTCCACGCACAGACAGTCTAACTGCGGGGTAAATCCTTTCCACGCACACACAGTCTAATTGCGGGGTAAATCCTTTCCACGCACACACAGCCTAACTGCGGGGTAAATCCTTTCCACGCACACACAGTCTAACTGCGGGGTAAATCCTTTCCACGCACACACAGTCTAACTGCGGGGTAAATCCTTTCCACGCACACACAGTCTAACTGCGGGGTAAATCCTTTCCACGCACACACGCAATAGTCAGAAACAACTTTATCCTCATTCAGATAGAGCTCAAAGATCAGCGCGCTCGCTGATATTTGAAATACGCTTATTTCCGAGAAATAATTTTTAGGTATCGCTTTCTACAAATGCTTTGTAATAAATGAAATGCTGTGTGGATTGTCCAAAATTGTTTTTTATTATAATGAAACAACAAGGATGATTTGGTGTAATTTGTAAAAGAGATCGTCAGAGTCAGAGCGCGCCGCCCTAGCGCGGGGCGCGGGGCGCGGGGGGTACAGGCACTCCGTTATCTTTACTCTATTCCGAGGGGGCGCCGCTACGCAGACAGTGACACAACTCCTATTCCGAGGCGGCGCCGCTACGCAGACAGTGACACAACTCCTATTCCGAGGCGGCGCCGCTACGCAGACAGTGACACAACTCCTATTCCGAGGCGGCGCCGCTACGCAGACAGTGACACAACTCCTATTCCGATGCGGCGCCGCTACGCAGACAGTGACACAACTCCTATTCCGAGGCGGCGCCGCTACGCAGACAGTGGCACAACTCCTATTACACTTTTAAATAAGAAAAGCCTAACGCAAGTAGATATAATGTTTCATCGAGCTAAACTTTTTGGTTGCTCTAACACTTCGAGCGCTATATAAATTGCTACTGATATTTGTAAGGATTCTTAAAAAAAATGTTGTATTCATTTAGAATACATGTCTCTATTACTATAGGCGTACCTTGCTTCGTGGGCGTACCCAATGCAATACTCTACACTATTACTACAGGCGTACCTTGCTTCGTGGGCGTACCCAATGCAACCACAGCCGGATTTAACCCATTGCTGGGTCTATGCGTCGTAAAATACCTACAGTAAAAAAGTTATTCCAAACGTCCCATTTTGGTCCAAATTATAAGAAATAATCCGATGAAAATTCATCGATTGAACATAAAAATAATACCATAAAATGATCAACTTCACTCCTTATTCAGATATCATTAGTATACACATGTATAACGAAGTCTTTAGGACTTGATAAAATGTTTATCTTGTCTGTCTTATGTATGTTGTATATGTCTAAGTGAAGGTCGTGTCATGTGGTCGTGTCACGTTGCGTACAGCGTACGGTGCGCGTGGTGGTAGGGCTCCGAGTACGTGATGCCGCTGGGAGTGGCGGCACTGTCCCGGCGTGGAGCGCCGCGGCTCGAGGCAATAACAATCCTATTATCTTGATATCTAGTTATGAGTTTTTACAAATATTTGATGTCTGCTCGTCAAAGAGATGGAACCGAACGAACGTTTCCTCTGAATATTGAAGCGGCCGCTTACATGTTTTATTGTTGCTGTGGGACCATTTCTGTTTTACGTCATACGTACATTTTCCTCATTTCGTTTTTTGTATTTTCATATTGTATTGGGTTTTGTAACCGGAGGCTAATCGACCCCTCTTACAATGGCTGTCCGCCTGTCTGTCACAGGAGAAGGTTCTCGAATGTCTCGGTGGCTGCTGGAGGGAAGCGCGGAGCCGGTGTAGTCTGTCCACATCTACCAGTTGTAAATGTCTCGGTGGCTGCTGGAGGGAAGCGCGGAGCCGGTGTAGTCTGTCCACATCTACCAGTTGTAAATGTCTCGGTGGCTGCTGGAGGGAAGCGCGGAGCCGGTGTAGTCTGTCCACATCTACCAGTTGTAAATGTCTCGGTGGCTGCTGGAGGGAAGCGCGGAGCCGGTGTAGTCTGTCCACATACACCAATTGTAAATGTCTCGGTGGCTGCTGGAGGGAAGCGCGGAGCCGGTGTAGTCTGTCCACATACACCAATTGTAAATGTCTCGGTGGCTGCTGGAGGGAAGCGCGGAGCCGGTGTAGTCTGTCCACATACACCAATTGTAAATGTCTCGGTGGCTGCTGGAGGGAAGCGCGGAGCCGGTGTAGTTTGTCCATTTGTACCAGTTGTAAATGGCAGTTACTCGTGCCAGTTGTAAATGCAGGTTTCTTCGTCGCTTCTTTACTTTAGTGTACAAACCGAAGCGACAGAAATCAAAAATATCACTTTATTTCCGTGTCAGTGTTTTATTTTAAGCACAGATATCAGAAATAAAGATTTTAAGAATTTGACTTTTTCTAAGTGTACATTTTTGTATTTAAGGAAATAAAGAATTTTTGACTTTTGACTTATGCCAGTTACTCGTACCAATTGTAAATGGCAGTTACTCGTACCTACCAATTGTAAATGGCAGTTACTCGTACCAGTTGTAAATGCCATTTACTCGTACCTGTTGTAAATGGCAGTACTCGTACCAGTTGTAAATGCCAGTTACTCGTGCCAGTTGTAAATGCCAGTTACTCGTGCCAGTTGTAAATGCCAGTTACTCGTGCCAGTTGTAAATGCCAGTTACTCGTGCCAGTTGTAAATGGCAGTTACTCGTACCTGTTGTAAATGGCTTCCCACATACATATTCTATCGATTGAACTGTTTTTCCTTAAGGCCCAGGTAGATGTGAATTGGGCGAATTTCGGTTATTTTAAAACAATTTTTCTCCGTCATCTTTATTGTAAAAGCTTTGAAAAAAATACATAATAATCTAGGTAGGGCACTTTCGATTCGAAAAAAAACCAATTTTAAATATCAAAAATAATTGTGCAAAGTACCATCTGTTTTTTTAGTTTTTAAATTTTTCTAAACTATCAATCACAAGATTTATTATTGTCATCACCATATTAAACAAAAAATAACGAGGGCACCTTCGGCTTATTTTTTTGAAATAATATCTTAATTAAAATATAATCAGCAAAAAAATGATTGATTTTTGAGCCTACACCGCTCTGTTCTATCCCGCTCCTTTAAACGCGAAATCCTATGCCTATCCTTTTCACAAAATGGTGTCATATACCTGCCTCTGAACCAAACCAAACCACAGGCCAAACGTGACATAATCGTTCGACAGTCACTTACAAGAACAGTACATACCGCAGACACTCCAACACTAAACCACGGCCACGAACAGTACATACCGCAGACACTCCAACACTAAACCACGGCCACGAACAGTACATACCGCAGACACTGCGGCACTAAATCACGTCCCAGTTGGCGAATATAAAGCGGTGTCATATAATATAACGTAGCACTCAACTTTGTATAGACATTACAATTTCTCATCTCCGGAAATGTCGATGGCGTAACATATTGTGTTGAACGTTCTTCGGAATAGAAATAACATCTCCGCTGAAAAAACATCCGTCTTTTATTAGAACTCCTCCAGCCCTTCAGCCCTTTCCATTATTGATGGAATGGATAGCGAAGGGAGAGGGCGGACCCCAGCTCGCGCCTCGCCAGCGGTCCGAGAGGGCGGACCCCAGCAGCACACGCCTCGCCAGCGGACCGAGAGGGCGGACCCCAGCTCGCGCCTCGCCAGCGGACCGAGAGGGTGGACCCCAGCTCGCGCCTCGTCAGCGGACCGAGAGGGTGGACCCCAGCTCGCGCCTCGTCAGCGGACCGAGAGGGCGGACCCCAGCTCGCGCCTCGCCAGCGGACCGAGAGGGTGGACCCCAGCTCGCGCCTCGCCAGCGGACCGAGAGGGCGGACCTCAGCTCGCGCCTCGCCAGCGGACCGAGAGGGCGGACCCCAGCTCGCGCCTCGTCAGCGGACCGAGAGGGCGGACCCCAGCTCGCGCCTCGTCAGCGGACCGAGAGGGCGGACCCCAGCTCGCGCCTCGTCAGCGGACCGAGAGGGCGGACCCCAGCTCGCGCCTCGCCAGCGGACCGAGAGGGCGGACCTCAGCTCGCGCCTCGCCAGCGGACCGAGAGGGCGGACCTCAGCTCGCGCCTCGCCAGCGGACCGAGAGGGCGGACCCCAGCTCGCGCCTCGTCAGCGGACCGAGAGGGCGGACCTCAGCTCGCGCCTCGCCAGCGGACCGAGAGGGCGGACCCCAGCTCGCGCCTCGTCAGCGGACCGAGAGGGCGGACCCCAGCTCGCGCCTCGTCAGCGGACCGAGAGGGCGGACCCCAGCTCGCGCCTCGCCAGCGGACCGAGAGGGCGGACCTCAGCTCGCGCCTCGCTCGCGCAACTCCGCGCCTCGGGCTCAAACACTGACTTTAACTAGGGCAGAATAAAGGTTAAAAGTGAATAAATTGTTGATGCAAATTTGACTTGATAGTGGATTCACTGTTTCGGTAGGTGGTCGGTCGGGAGGAGAGGTTGTGCAACTACTGGCTCCCCAGCGCCAGAGTACAAGAAGAAGAACATTTATTTGAAACCAAAACATAACATAGTTAGTGTAAGTGGTTCAGGACCGTTCTAATTAAATAAATAAATTGAAAAATTGGGTCCCTGTCTCAGCATTATGCCGCTACAAAGCTGAAGCTAGTAGCAGCGGTGAGGACAGACAGGTCCTGGTGTGGTGGCACAGAGCTAGTAGCGGCGCTGAGGACAGACAGGTCCTGGTGTGGTGGCACAGAGCTAGTAGCGGCGCTGAGGACAGACAGGTCCTGGTGTGGTGGCACAGAGCTAGTAGCAGCGGTGAGGACAGACAGGTCCTGGTGTGGTGGCACAGAGCTAGTAGCGGCGCTGAGGACAGACAGGTCCTGGTGTGGTGGCACAGAGCTAGTAGCGGCGCTGAGGACAGACAGGTCCTGGTGTGGTGGCACAGAGCTAGTAGCGGCGCTGAGGACAGACAGGTCCTGGTGTGGTGGCACAGAGCTAGTAGCGGCGCTGAGGACAGACAGGTCCTGGTGTGGTGGCACAGAGCTAGTAGCGGCGCTGAGGACAGACAGGTCCTGGTGTGGTGGCACAGAGCTAGTAGCGGCGCTGAGGACAGACAGGTCCTGGTGTGGTGGCACAGAGCTAGTAGCGGCGCTGAGGACAGACAGGTCCTGGTGTGGTGGCACAGAGCTAGTAGCGGCGCTGAGGACAGACAGGTCCTGGTGTGGTGGCACAGAGCTAGTAGCGGCGCTGAGGACAGACAGGTCCTGGTGTGGTGTCACAGAGCTAGTAGCAGCGGTGAGGACAGACAGGTCCTGGTGTGGTGGCACAGAGCTAGTAGCGGCGCTGAGGACAGACAGGTCCTGGTGTGGTGGCACAGAGCTAGTAGCGGCGCTGAGGACAGACAGGTCCTGGTGTGGTGGCACAGAGCTAGTAGCAGCGGTGAGGACAGACAGGTCCTGGTGTGGTGGCACAGAGCTAGTAGCGGCGCTGAGGACAGACAGGTCCTGGTGTGGTGGCACAGAGCTAGTAGCAGCGGTGAGGACAGACAGGTCCTGGTGTGGTGGCACAGAGCTAGTAGCGGCGCTGAGGACAGACAGGTCCTGGTGTGGTGGCACAGAGCTAGTAGCGGCGCTGAGGACAGACAGGTCCTGGTGTGGTGGCACAGAGCTAGTAGCGGCGCTGAGGACAGACAGGTCCTGGTGTGGTGGCACAGAGCTAGTAGCGGCGCTGAGGACAGACAGGTCCTGGTGTGGTGGCACAGAGCTAGTAGCGGCGCTGAGGACAGACAGGTCCTGGTGTGGTGGCACAGAGCTAGTAGCGGCGCTGAGGACAGACAGGTCCTGGTGTGGTGGCACAGAGCTAGTAGCGGCGCTGAGGACAGACAGGTCCTGGTGTGGTGGCACAGAGCTAGTAGCGGCGCTGAGGACAGTCAGGTCCTGGTGTGGTGGCACAGAGCTAGTAGCGGCGCTGAGGACAGACAGGTCCTGGTGTGGTGGCACAGAGCTAGTAGCGGCGCTGAGGACAGACAGGTCCTGGTGTGGTGGCACAGAGCTAGTAGCGGCGCTGAGGACAGACAGGTCCTGGTGTGGTGGCACAGAGCTAGTAGCGGCGCTGAGGACAGACAGGTCCTGGTGTGGTGGCACAGAGCTAGTAGCGGCGCTGAGGACAGTCAGGTCCTGGTGTGGTGGCACAGAGCTAGTAGCGGCGCTGAGGACAGACAGGTCCTGGTGTGGTGGCACAGAGCTAGTAGCGGCGCTGAGGACAGACAGGTCCTGGTGTGGTGGCACAGAGCTAGTAGCGGCGTTGAGGACAGACAGGTCCTGGTGTGGTGGCACAGAGCTAGTAGCGGCGCTGAGGACAGACAGGTCCTGGTGTGGTGGCACAGAGCTAGTAGCGGCGCTGAGGACAGACAGGTCCTGGTGTGGTGGCACAGAGCTAGTAGCGGCGCTGAGGACAGACAGGTCCTGGTGTGGTGGCACAGAGCTAGTAGCGGCGCTGAGGACAGACAGGTCCTGGTGTGGTGGCACAGAGCTAGTAGCGGCGGTGAGGACAGACAGGTCCTGGTGTGGTGGCACAAAGCTGGATTACATTTAAAATAAAAGTCTACAGTAGGTAGTTAGTTACATGAAAAATAAAATAAAAACAAAAGAATAAGTAAGGTTTTAGGAAGAGTACATGACATTGTAGGAAGAGTACATGACATTGTAGGAAGAGTACATGACATTGTAGGTTACACTTATACACAAAATAAACAATATAACTAAAATAAAAATGAAACTGAACACAGTACACAGATTTACAAAACTTACGTCTAGTCTGACCTTATCACTCAGCTTCACTAAGAAGTTGAAGCTGTCAATTTTAGCGTAGCGTTACATTCTTTTTGGAAGCTAAATAAATACATCTCTTATCTATTGTGTACTCTTCTCTCTTCTCTTTGAAAGCAACACAACAAAACAAAAATAAAACAACATTATTACAATAAACCAAAGATCCGTACAGAGTACTTGTGAGTGTGAGTGTCCCCACTCCCCATTCCCCCCGAGACGTACAGAGTACTTGTGAGTGTGAGTGTCCCCACTCCCCACTCCCCACTCCCCCCGAGACGTACAGAGTACTTGTGAGTGTGAGTGTCCCCACTCCCCACTCCCCCCGAGACGTACAGAGTACTTGTGAGTGTGAGTGTCCCCACTCCCCACTCCCCCCGAGACGTACAGAGTACTTGTGAGTGTGAGTGTCCCCACTCCCCACTCCCCCCGAGACGTACAGAGTACTTGTGAGTGTGAGTGTCCCCACTCCCCACTCCCCACTCCCCCCGAGACGTACAGAGTACTTGTGAGTGTAAGTGTCCCCACTCCCCACTCCCCCCGAGACGTACAGAGTACTTGTGAGTGTGAGTGTCCCCACTCCCCACTCCCCCCGAGACGTACAGAGTACTTGTGAGTGTGAGTGTCCCCACTCCCCACTCCCCCCGAGACGTACAGAGTACTTGTGAGTGTGAGTGTCCCCACTCCCCACTCCCCACTCCCCCCGAGACGTACAGAGTACTTGTGAGTGTAAGTGTCCCCACTCCCCACTCCCCTCGAGACGTACAGAGTACTTGTGAGTGTGAGTGTCCCCACTCCCCACTCCCGTGAGACGCCTCCGTCTGTCCTCGACCTGAAGCACAAGTACATAATATCAACACGGTATCTCTCACAACACGGTATCTCTCACAACACGGTATCTCTCACAACGCACCGCACACGGTCGGCGACTGAGCTCGGGCCACGCAGCATTCCTAGAGCGAGCCGTGCGGTTCGGAGGCGGCTATAACAAGTGAGGCCGTGTGTCGCGGCTCGCGGATCGGAGGCGGCTACAACAAGTGAGGCCGTGTGTCGCGGCTCGCGGATCGGAGGCGGCTACAACAAGTGAGGCCGTGTGTCGCGGCTCGCGGATCGGAGGCGGCTACAACAAGTGAGGCCGTGTGTCGCGGCTCGCGGATCGGAGGCGGCTACAACAAGTGAGGCCGTGTGTCGCGGCTCGCGGATCGGAGGCGGCTACAACAAGTGAGGCCGTGTGTCGCGGCTCGCGGATCGGAGGCGGCTACAACAAGTGAGGCCGTGTGTCGCGGCTCGCGGATCGGAGGCGGCTACAACAAGTGAGGCCGTGTGTCGCGGCTCGCGGATCGGAGGCGGCTACAACAAGTGAGGCCGTGTGTCGCGGCTCGCGGATCGGAGGCGGCTACAACAAGTGAGGCCGTGTGTCGCGGCTCGCGGATCGGAGGCGGCTACAACAAGTGAGGCCGTGTGTCGCGGCTCGCGGATCGGAGGCGGCTACAACAAGTGAGGCCGTGTGTCGCGGCTCGCGGATCGGAGGCGGCTACAACAAGTGAGGCCGTGTGTCGCGGCTCGCGGATCGGAGGCGGCTACAACAAGTGAGGCCGTGTGTCGCGGCTCGCGGATCGGAGGCGGCTACAACAAGTCGTGTGTCAAGGTTTCGTCTTTAGAAATTTAATACTTATTGAGAAGCGTTGGCAAAGATAGCAAAGTAACCATCAGCTCGAGCTATATTTATTATTATATAATTCATTAGAAATTTCTTCAAAAACAGATTATTAAAATCCATATTTAATTTCAAGAAGTCGTTACTTTCCAGTCACTCGACCCGGAACAAAGCCTCCATTTCGTAAGCTATAAAGATTATCGAGATTTCCACTTCATTGGCTCTTCGAATCATCTCGTAATGTCATCACGATGAGCCATGACCGGCGCGCGGCGCTTCCTTATGTATCCGGTGAATGGCTCGCCGCCCGCGCGCCCCAGTCAATGGACTCCGTTGCGGCCGCGGCTTGTAGGGGGGAGGGGGGGATGGATAAAAGCTGACTAATTATCTTTATCGGCGCATCGCGGGGCTCCGGATCGAGGCTAATTACCCGCCATGTTTTCCTCCTGTTCCACAAATGCCCACAATGGACGCCCGAGAACAAGTCTGGACCCTGATTCATTACTTCGAGTGCTTATCTCTCCAGTTTTGAACACGCCTGTAATTGACCGCTTTCAGGAGCCACGGAGATTGCTCTCTTACACCTTAATGGAAGAGGATTATAGTTAATTAATTAATGGGCTAATTATGAATAAGAGATGTTTCTTTATTTATTCCGAAAATATTAGAGAATGTTCTAAGGTAAAAAATTGTCTCAGAAGTAGATAGGTTGGGTACCTACATAAATACGTGATCCATTTGCAATGCTCGAATAAACTGTTTGTTCATTCAAGACAGTTTTTAGGGTTTCAAAGATCGGTTTTGAAACCCTTATGGTCTCGCTCTGTCCGTCCCCGCTCTTTCTTGAATATCTCAGTAACTACTGCAGCTATTAACTTGAAATTTTAAATAATGATACATTTCGTGCGCCATTACTGATTTCAAGAAAAAAATATATAAATAAATGAAAAATGAAAATGAATAATTTAAGTAGGTACGATGTTGAAATTTCAAAAGAGACCTAGGAAGGCAAATGGGAAATTAAATGAAAGGTATCATTTTGACCATTTCAAAACACTTTTTGAAATTTCTGTAAATTTCATACTTTTTGAAATATTAAAAAAAAAAGTCGAAAAATTGACCATTCCCCCCCCCCCCCCCCTAGCTCCGAAGATTGCAGACCGAACCATGTACAATGTACTAGGCGTTTGTAGACATCAATCTATATTTTACAGGAAAAATATAGAGAAGTCTGTAATAATAATAGTTTTTGAAAAATGGTAAAAAAGGGGGGATTTTTTTTTCAAAAGGGGGGTACCTACCTATGTGGGGTATCAAATGAAAGGTATCGTTTTGACCATTTCGAAACACTTTTTAAAATTTCTGTAAGTTTCATACTTTTTGAAATATTTCAAAAATAGTCGAAAAATTGACCTTTCCCCCCCCTACCCCCCCCTATCTCCGAAGATTGCAGACCGATCCACGTACAATGTATTAGGCGTTTGTAGATATCAATCTATATTTTACAGGAAAAATATAGAGAAGTCTGTAATAATAATAGTTTTAGAAAAATGGTCAAAAAGGAGGGGATTTTTTTTTCAAAAGGAGGGGTACCTACCCAAATGGCATATCAAATGAAAGGTATCGTTTTGGCCTTTTTAAAACACTTTTTGAAATTTCTGTAACTTTCATAATTTTTCAAATATTTCAAAGAAAGTTGAAAAATTTACAATTCTTTCCCCTCCTATCTCCGAAGATTGATGACCGATCCATGTACAATGTATATAGGGATCTATATTTTACAGGAAAATATAGAGAAGTCTGTAAAAATGACCATTTAAAAAAAAAAAACATTGGGAATGGTCGAAAAGGGGGATATTTTTTATCGAAAGGGGGCTATCTACCTATTGGTTTATCAAATGAAAGGCATTGTTTTGTAAATTTTAAAACAGTTTTCGAAATTGCTGTAGGTTTCGTACTTTTCAAAATATTGCCATTCGAAAAAAGACGGAAAATTGATTGTCCAAATAATTCGCAAATGTTTGAAGCCCTCGGCGAGCGAGTTACACTCGCACTTGACGGATCTTGTTTGTAATGACTTACTGATACATAAAAGTTAACTGCGACCCGCAATCTAATAAGGCGCGCACCTCCTCGCATTGGTTTGTAATCGGATTTTGTACCTCAATAATAGCAGTGCTTAATATTACTTGACAATCAATAGTGCGAATTTCTGTGGAGAAGTTGACAGATACTTGTGTTTCCACAGGAGGGTGCAAAAGAGAATTATGCTGTCCTTTGCAGCCTGCCACCCGACAAGCTCCCATTCGGCACTCGCTAGCCGGATGACCCTGCCTCAGACAATTTTCGCACAGCTTATACTTACTTACATCTGCCAGCCTCTCCTTTATATTCTTGGCCTTAAAAGTCGGGTAATCATAAATTCTATGATTAGTATTGCAAACCACGCACAGAAAGACGGTAGAGGGCGCCACACTAGCAAATGATTTTGTTTGATATCCCTTTGGTGAATTTGAGGATAGTTCACGACCAGGAGCGGGCTTTTTATCTTTAGTGTGTGATGAACTTGCACCGTTACCATTTTCCTGAGGCCGAGAACGATATCCGCGCGGTCTGTTAGAAATTTACTAAAGTCAGACAAGGTTGGAACATCAGAGAAACCGTTGCGTGCCTCTTCCCACTTTTGAAGAGTACGGCTGTCTAATTTTGATGATAACATGTAAATAACCAATGTGTCGTGGGTTGCCCGAGGCTGGATAAGGCTCGCAAGTCCTTTGTAAAGCTGTCCACTAGAAAACGCAAAGACTTCTCGGATTCACGAGTTATCGGTTTCATGTTAAACAATGATTTTAGATGAAGATTTACCAACAATCTTTTATTATTGTACCGCTCCAACAACAAACTCCAAGCGACTTCGTAATTTTCTTGCGGACACTTCCAGATTAGCGATTATTCGAGACGAGTCACCTACGAGGTACGAAATCAAATAATGAAATTTTTGAATCGACGATAAACGCTCATTTTTGTGCACGAGGTAACTTCACTCCTATTTCCCTTTTCTCCATATTATAGTGACCGCTCTGAGCGCGAGAACAATCTAAATTACCTCTATTTTGATCCATTAAATCTTTCGCCATAGCAATTAATCTTATAATATCACGCTCAATAAGTTCACGCGCATCAATTTCGACTTCCATAAACTCAGAATTAAGAACCTCTAACTCACTCTGCACCTCTTCGAATTGAGAGGATAAGATTTGGAATCTTCAAAGTTTTAGAGTAGAGTAATAGTAGAGTTAATTCAGCAAGTTCCAAATGATCCAAATCGGATTTTTTATTTATTAATTCTTCTAGGTACTTCTTGAACTTGGTTATTTGACCCTTTATTGAGCTTCGTCTAAGATTTAATGTTTTCAATTTATCCGAATTGTCGGCCATATTTTTCTCCATTCTTCAAAACAATTACTTTAGTAATACAACTCTTAGAATATGTATAAGAACAAGAATTATCAGATTAAACAAAGCTCAAAGGATTCTTTCTAGGAAATTTATGTAGGTAGTTAATGCTCACGTTCCTCAATTGGGCGTTATCTGAAGTAGGTAGATGTCACCTGGAAGCCGGCGACGCGACTGGTAAACAACACCTGAAGTAGGTAGATGTCACCTGGAAGCCGGCGACGCGACTGGTAACCAACAGCTGATCTGCGAGCGATAGGTCAAACGAGTTCAAGTTTAATATAAATATAATGTTTACCAGTTGAACGAATCCTAAGAATTTCGTTAAATAAAAGTTAGTTTTCAATATAAACCCAAACGCGTTAATTTATCTGTTTAGAGAAATTATTTATATAATACATACAGATGTTTAACTTTAAATCCAAATCACAAACTTTTATAACCAGTAATAATTATATCTGTGATATGCTCACAAAGTAGTTAGGTAACCTATTTGTTTTGATTAACACTGCAAGTGAAGGAATAAGGGAAATAAGATAGTTTTAGCACATAGATTTTAATATGTAGGTACCTAACATAGTTTTATTCAATTGCGCAGTAATTTGTAAGTTTTAGATTAACGTCAGTATTGAGCTAAGCAGACCTGTTCTTTACTAAATATTGAATTACTTTAGAGTAGATTCTGAATACCTAGTTAGGATCCTTATCTTAGCTCGTAGTTTGTAATTTTGTACCTACTGAGTAGATTCACATTGCATAATGTAATACCTGTGTCAGTAGATTCACATTGCATAATGTAATACCTGTGTCAGTAGATTCACATTGCATAATGTAATACCTGTGTCAGTAGATTCACATTGCATAATGTAATACCTGTGTCAGTAGATTCACATTGCATAATGTAATACCTGTGTCAGTAGATTCACATTGCATAATGTAATACCTGTGTCAGTAGATTCACATTGCATAATGTAATACCTGTGTCAGTAGATTCACATTGCATAATGTAACCTGTGTCAGACTGAACTGTGTCATAATGTAACCTGTGTCAGACTGAACTGTGTCATAATGTAACCTGTGTCAGACTGAACTGTGTCATTTTTGAGTAATTAAGATTCAACTACTTCCCTTTCAAAAGATCTCAATTTACCTCTCTTAATAATTTTGATAAAAGTGTGCCGTATTTGTAAGTGAAATGCTGATTTTGAAAAGTTCAATAATCGTTAATTACTTTTCTACAACTTGTATTTATTTACACAATAAATATATTTTAAGGAGAGGGGTATAACATTACTTGTATCATTAAACACATATTAAATAAATAAAATCACATTTATTTCAGACACAATAACATACAAAGTCCATAAAACAATAATAAAAATCAGACGTACACAGAAAATATTAAACTAACAATTACACTAATAATTACAATTACAATATATTTCAAAAGACTAGAATTTTAGCGAACTGATACAATTCAGATAAATAATTAAAATAGGGACTGATATGTAAAAAAGTCGAATCTTTGGGGTAGTATTTTATCATTTGTTTGAGCATCATTGTGTTAAGCAAATATTCCAATGAGTTATTATATTTTTTACTTGTTGTATATCAGTTTACACAAAGACAAGTTTTAGGTGCAAAATAATTTAACTGCACTTGCATCATTTATCACGTAATTTAAACAAATGAGATGAAACAAGCAACAGCAGCTTCTCACTCTGGTTGCTGATGTCGCTGGGCGGGCGCTGGGCGTTGTGTCTAGCAGCTTCTCACTCTGGTTGCTGATGTCGCTGGGCGGGCGCTGGGCGTTGTGTCTAGCAGCTTCTCACTCTGGTTGCTGATGTCGCTGGGCGGGCGCTGGGCGTTGTGTCTAGCAGCTTCTCACTCTGGTTGCTGATGTCGCTGGGCGGGCGCTGGGCGTTGTGTCTAGCAGCTTCTCACTCTGGTTGCTGATGTCGCTGGGCGGGCGCTGGGCGTTGTGTCTAGCAGCTTCTCACTCTGGTTGCTGATGTCGCTGGGCGGGCGCTGGGCGTTGTGTCTAGCAGCTTCTCACTCTGGTTGCTGATGTCGCTGGGCGGGCGCTGGGCGTTGTGTCTAGCAGCTTCTCACTCTGGTTGCTGATGTCGCTGGGCGGGCGCTGGGCGTTGTGTCTAGCAGCTTCTCACTCTGGTTGCTGATGTCGCTGGGCGGGCGCTGGGCGTTGTGTCTAGCAGCTTCTCACTCTGGTTGCTGATGTCGCTGGGCGGGCGCTGGGCGTTGTGTCTAGCAGCTTCTCACTCTGGTTGCTGATGTCGCTGGGCGGGCGCTGGGCGTTGTGTCTAGCAGCTTCTCACTCTGGTTGCTGATGTCGCTGGGCGGGCGCTGGGCGTTGTGTCTAGCAGCTTCTCACTCTGGTTGCTGATGTCGCTGGGCGGGCGCTGGGCGTTGTGTCTAGCAGCTTCTCACTCTGGTTGCTGATGTCGCTGGGCGGGCGCTGGGCGTTGTGTCTAGCAGCTTCTCACTCTGGTTGCTGATGTCGCTGGGCGGGCGCTGGGCGTTGTGTCTAGCAGCTTTTCACTCTGGTTGCTGATGTCGCTGGGCGGGCGAGGCGTAAAAACGTAGTACCCAAACATGGAAGGTGCAGGATTTAACGCAGTCTGCATATCCAAGTAACACCATTCAATTCAATTTCCTTTCCTCTGAGATTGTTTTGAAAATAACAAACCAGTATTCGTATGATCCGTAAATATTTACCCTGGAGCCCTATTTGCCTCCCAACAAGGGTCCGCGGCACTCGAAGTTGTTTATTTTCCATCAAATCTATTCATAACCCGACATTTTGCTTACAAATGTCTCGATATTCTTTGCTGGTACTGTGATGTTTGTGTTTGTGTTTAAAATGGAATCATTTTTCTGCTTCTGTGGATGAAATAATAAAGTCGACTCACAGACGAAGGGTTCCTTCCATGCGGACTACATGTTTTATTACTACATACATACACACATATGTATGTATGTATGATACATACGTTAAACATAAGTATTTCCACAACCATTGAGTAGTTCGTGACTAGTGATACCCATCATAAGCTTTTCTTAATGACTCTGTAACCGTTTTATTTTTTATTTTAGGGAAAGATGCGAAGTTGCTCTTTGTGGCCACCAATTTATGTTTTTGCATCTCTGTAAATAAGAAAAAAATAAAACTGGTACCGTATTAACTACCGGCAGATTTACACTCAAACATGGTCCGAACAAAAATAGTAGTAGCGGGAACAAATACACAAACATACTTAAAAAAATATGCACATTATCCGAAGCCTAATGAAGCGTTGCGACGTTGCGTTGCGAGATACCAGTAAGGGCAGTCGTGTGCGACGGCTCCGGAGTCCATGTCAGGGGTACGGTACATGCATCGAGCCAGCCATTAGCAGCGCGGCTACGAGAGGCCATGTCAGGGGTACGGTACATGCATCGAGCCAGCCATTAGCAGCGCGGCTACGAGAGTCCATGTCAGGGGTACGGTACATGCATCGAGCCAGCCATTAGCAGCGCGGCTACGAGAGTCCATGTCAGGGGTACGGTACATGCATCGAGCCAGCCATTAGCAGCGCGGCTACGAGAGTCCGTGTCAGGGGTACGGTACATGCATCGAGCCAGCCATTAGCAGCGCGGCTACGAGAGTCCATGTCAGGGGTCCGGTACATGCATCGAGCCAGCCATTAGCAGCGCGGCTACGTGAGTCGTTTGTCGCGCGGTAATCGCGCGGGACTAACGACCGATACTACACTTTTACGATATCACGAGGGCATTATTTCGGATTCAATGATTCGACATTGTAAACCACCATTACTATTTGTGTCAACATAAAATTGAGTTGTTTGCATAACGTATGGTATTATAAACTGTAAGTCAGTGAGCGAGACTTCGTGACTCGGCGGCTGGACAGAGACGAGAGCCCTACAGCAAGGTCGCCGGTCGGTACCATCCCCGAGCTCGTGACTCGGCGGCTGGACAGAGACGAGAGCCCTACAGCAAGGTCGCCGGTCGGTATCATCCCCAAGCTCGTGACTCGGCGGCTGGACAGAGACGAGAGCCCTACAGCAAGGTCGCCGGTCGGTACCATCCCCGAGCTCGTGACTCGGCGGCTGGACAGAGACGAGAGCCCTACAGCAAGGTCGCCGGTCGGTACCATCCCCGAGCTCGTGACTCGGCGGCTGGACAGAGACGAGAGCCCTACAGCAAGGTCGCCGGTCGGTATCATCCCCGAGCTCGTGACTCGGCGGCTGGACAGAGACGAGAGCCCTACAGCAAGGTCGCCGGTCGGTATCATCCCCAAGCTCGTGACTCGGCGGCTGGACAGAGACGAGAGCCCTACAGCAAGGTCGCCGGTCGGTATCATCCCCAAGCTCGTGACTCGGCGGCTGGACAGAGACGAGAGCCCTACAGCAAGGTCGCCGGTCGGTACCATCCCCAAGCTCGTGACTCGGCGGCTGGACAGAGACGAGAGCCCTACAGCAAGGTCGCCGGTCGGTACCATCCCCGAGCTCGTGACTCGGCGGCTGGACAGAGACGAGAGCCCTACAGCAAGGTCGCCGGTCGGTACCATCCCCAAGCTCGTGACTCGGCGGCTGGACAGAGACGAGAGCCCTACAGCAAGGTCGCCGGTCGGTACCATCCCCAAGCTCGTGACTCGGCGGCTGGACAGAGACGAGAGCCCTACAGCAAGGTCGCCGGTCGGTACCATCCCCAAGCTCGTGACTCGGCGGCTGGACAGAGACGAGAGCCCTACAGCAAGGTCGCCGGTCGGTACCATCCCCAAGCTCGTGACTCGGCGGCTGGACAGAGACGAGAGCCCTACAGCAAGGTCGCCGGTCGGTACGGTCACCGAGCTCGTGCCATCTCTTTCTCCGTGCCGATCTTTTGTACTTTTATTGGTTTGGGTTGTTTATGCGTAGTGGTTGATTGTTTTTATTGTAGATCGAGAATGGATACCTACTATTTATTTATTTATTTTAATTAATTAACACGGTTATTATAACCAATTACATTAATTAATTACAAAAACAAACAAAGTTAAACACATACAAAACAATAATACAAAAATGTCAGTAAAATTATAAAAAAAAGAGAAAAATAAAATAAAAACAATAAATACATTAAATTAATTATGACGCTCACAAAAAACAAAACATTCTCTCAACAATTTAGTCTAACTGTCAGCAAACAAGTCAAGATCGGGGCTGTCGTCCAGGAGAGCGTTGAGTGCGGTGAGTACTCGAGGAATGGGTGACAAGGACCGCGCCGCCGTACGAGACTGCGGCACGGCCAGCAACCTATGTTTCCGAACCCGGCAGTAGTTGTTCGGGACGTAGAGTCGACACAGCTCATCACTCAAATCCGGAGCGTCAATTTTTCCGTGGAGGATCTTGCAGATTGTGGTTATTTGGTCATAAGCACGCCGCACCTCTAGCGAGTTATAGCCCAAGCATCCCAACAGGAACTTGGTGGGATAAAGGTATGGGTAGTAGCCAAAGCATCGCATGTAGAGGAACCGCAAGAATTTTTTCTGCACCTTCTCAAGCATGAGAGTATAAGTAACCTCGTGCGGGTTCCACACACAGGCGCTGCTCTCCAACTTGCTCCTAACAAGTGCAGAAAAAACAAGGCGAATAACATGATCGTTCTCGAAGTCACGGGCATTTCTGAGAACAAACCCAAGACGCCTGAATGACTCCTTAGCCAAAGAACGGATGTGGTCATGGAATGTAAGCTTTCGGTCGAATGTGACACCCAAGTCTCTCATGGTGGTAGTTCTGTGTATTGATTCAGTGTTTATCTTGTAATCAAAGTGAATCGGGTGCAACATTCGGCCGAAGGTCATGACGTTACATTTACTCGGATTGAATTCCATTTTGTTAACGACGCTCCACTCGAGGATGGCATCGACATCGTGTTGTAGGGCCCGACAGTCTGCTTCAGACCTAATCTCTAGGTAGAGTTTTAGGTCATCCGCATACATCAGGCTCTTAGCACACGATGCCACCGCTGGGAGGTCGTTAACCATGATGAGGAAGAGTAAAGGTCCAAGTATAGATCCCTGGCTAACTCCGGATCGCGTGTGATAGGGTTGAGACTCGTAAGGACCGAGTCTAACAAACTGCTGACGATCTCGGAGGTAATCCGCGAGAAACCGGAGAAGACCCGGGGCGAAGCCTATGGCACTTAGTTTTGTCAGCAGAATATCATTGTTGACCCTATCAAACGCCTTCCGGAAGTCAAAATAAAGGACATCTACCTGAAGACCACGATCCATGCTGGCAGACACGAAGTTAACGAGGGTCAACAGGTTTGTATTTACCGAACGCATGCTTCTAAAACCATGCTGTTCGTTGCACAGAAACCTGTTCACCTGTGCATAGATATATTTATGCAAGATACTCTCGAAAGCCTTTGCAGGTGAGGAGAGAATAGCTATTGGGCGATACTCTTCAACTAGGGACTTATTGGAACTTTTAGGAATTGGAGTTACCCTGGAAACCTTCCATTGTGACGGATATACCCCAGACTTAAGACCCAAGTTAAAGAGGTGACAGAGTGGAGCACACAGTAGCTTTCCCGCATTCTTAACTATTGCAGAAGGCAAATTGTCCGGACCCACCGCGCTACAAGGCTTAAGTCTCCTAATTGCCCTGATGACGTCCTCGTGTGTGACTCTCATAACATCGATATCGTTAGCGTTAGCTGTTGCGTCCTCAGAACTGGAACTAACAGCATCCAGCTGGGGAATGTCAGGCAAGAAAACACTAGCGAAATAGCTCGCAAAAGCCTGAGCCGCATCCGGCCCAGAGAAAGTTGTACCTTTGTAGATGATATCTGGTTCAAACCCTCCCTTAGACCGTAGGCTGCTCATGTGCTTCCAGAACCTCTGGGGCTCACTCTTGATGCTGCTTTCGATAGATCTCATGTGATTCACATACGAGGACGCCACGCGGGATTTTAAATCAGCGCGGAGGTTGGAGAAAACCCGGTAGGATTCCTCACACCCAGATCGTTTCCAAACTCCATGAAGTCTTAGTTTGCGTTTCGTATCCTTTATGATGTCACCAGT
Source organism: Eupithecia vulgata (assembly GCA_946478455.1). Classification (NCBI taxonomy): domain Eukaryota; kingdom Metazoa; phylum Arthropoda; class Insecta; order Lepidoptera; family Geometridae; genus Eupithecia; species Eupithecia vulgata. The sequence continues at coordinate 13,240,632 of OX297880.1, read as the reverse complement.
GAACCAAACTGGGTATCGTTTAGGAACCTTGGTATTCCGGCACTTTTTGGGCATGCAGATATCAAAAATACTATAAATTGTATCGTAGAAGAGTTGACAAGCGCTGAGTACATCATTGGATTGCATAACCTCAATCCACGAGTTTTCAGATAGCAAAGAAAATAATAACACATAATCGCACTTGTTAAAGTTCCAGTCTTTTGCTGGGTTAATATTGCTCGGTAAAATTCGATCAGAACAACGAGCCCTGTCGACTTCAATCTCGATGTCTAACGGTGGGTGATATGCATCGGGAGGAACCAATCCCTCTGTATCGGTGACGGAAACCTCACGAACCTCATCAGTCTCCCGGACCAGCACTACGTCTAACATTCCTCCGTTTGAGTTTGTGACGACATTATGTTCGGTTAAATTACAAAAAGATAAAAAATAACAGTAATAATTTATGATGTTCACTGAAGCGCTATTTAAACTTAAATCACCTACAATTAAGACTGTCATTTTAGTAGACAAAATAAAACTTTCGACCTTATTAAACCATGACAGGTAGACGCTGTACCTACTATACACCTGTGACACGCTCTAAACAAATGAAGCACATTTTTGTCCAAACGTGCAAATGTGATCGTGTGTGATCTGCGCAAGCGCTGCTCCTGTGTGCAGTTGAATGCTGTGTTCTGTCACTAATGTTCATATACTAGCTTCTGTCCGTAACTTGGCATGCCTAGATCTCGGGACGGACAAGCCCATGTTCGTTATTATGAAACAACGCAAGCAATGCCGCGCGCAGAATCAAGTGTAAACTATACCTACTAGCATGTCCGCAGTAAACTATACCTACTAGCATGTCCGCAGTAAACTATACCTACTAGCATGTCCGCAGTAAACTATACCTACTAGCATGTCCGCAGTAAACTATACCTACTAGCATGTCCGCAGTAAACTATACCTACTAGCATGTCCGCAGTAAACTATACCTACTAGCATGTCCGCAGTAAACTATACCTACTAGCATGTCCGCAGTAAACTATACCTACTAGCATGTCCGCAGTAAACTATACCTACTAGCATGTCCGCAGTAAACTATACCTACTAGCATGTCCGCAGTAAACTATACCTACTAGCATGTCCGCAGTAAACTATACCTACTAGCATGTCCGCAGTAAACTATACCTACTAGCATGTCCGCAGTAAACTATACCTACTAGCATGTCCGCAGTAAACTATACCTACTAGCATGTCCGCAGTAAACTATACCTACTAGCATGTCCGCAGTAAACTATACCTACTAGCATGTCCGCAGTAAACTATACCTACTAGCATGTCCGCAGTAAACTATACCTACTAGCATGTCCGCAGTAAACTATACCTACTAGCATGTCCGCAGTAAACTATACCTACTAGCATGTCCGCAGTAAACTATACCTACTAGCATGTCCGCAGTAAACTATACCTACTAGCATGTCCGCAGTAAACTATACCTACTAGCATGTCCGCAGTAAACTATACCTACTAGCATGTCCGCAGTAAACTATACCTACTAGCATGTCCGCAGTAAACTATACCTACTAGCATGTCCGCAGTAAACTATACCTACTAGCATGTCCGCAGTAAACTATACCTACTAGCATGTCCGCAGTAAACTATACCTACTAGCATGTCCGCAGTAAACTATACCTACTAGCATGTCCGCAGTAAACTATACCTACTAGCATGTCCGCAGTAAACTATACCTACTAGCATGTCCGCAGTAAACTATACCTACTAGCATGTCCGCAGTAAACTATACCTACTAGCATGTCCGCAGTAAACTATACCTACTAGCATGTCCGCAGTAAACTATACCTACTAGCATGTCCGCAGTAAAATGTAGTGTTTATTTATTCCAGGTCCAAATCTTCACGAGTACAAAGTTTCAGCCCGATCTATTCAGTCGTTTGCAGGCGCTGACCTTGACCAAACAATATTACGTACAACTTACACAATATCAATAGGAAGTAGGAACAGCCATGACCATGAGGATTTCCCCAATCTTGTTAATCTCTATGGTTAGTGAGATTCGTGTGGAGGCGGCGGCGGCGGACGAGCACACCGAGGGATGTGCTGTGGCTGTGATCGAGTGGAGGCGGCGGCGGCGGACGAGCACACCGAGGGATGTGCTGTGGCTGTGATCGAGTGGAGGCGGCGGCGGCGGACGAGCACACCGAGGGATGTGCTGTGGCTGTGATCGAGTGGAGGCGGCGGCGGCGGACGAGCACACCGAGGGATGTGCTGTGGCTGTGATCGAGTGGAGGCGGCGGCGGCGGACGAGCACACCGAGGGATGTGCTGTGGCTGTGATCGAGTGGAGGCGGCGGCGGCGGACGAGCACACCGAGGGATGTGCTGTGGCTGTGATCGAGTGGAGGCGGCGGCGGCGGACGAGCACACCGAGGGATGTGCTGTGGCTGTGATCGAGTGGAGGCGGCGGCGGCGGACGAGCACACCGAGGGATGTGCTGTGGCTGTGATCGAGTGGAGGCGGCGGCGGCGGACGAGCACACCGAGGGATGTGCTGTGGCTGTGATCGAGTGGAGGCGGCGGCGGCGGACGAGCACACCGAGGGATGTGCTGTGGCTGTGATCGAGTGGAGGCGGCGGCGGCGGACGAGCACACCGAGGGATGTGCTGTGGCTGTGATCGAGTGGAGGCGGCGGCGGCGGACGAGCACACCGAGTGATGTGCTGTAGCTGTGATCGAGTGGAGGCGGCGGCGGCGGACGAGCACACCGAGTGATGTGCTGTGGCTGTGATCGAGTGGAGGCGGCGGCGGCGGACGAGCACACCGAGTGATGTGCTGTGGCTGTGATCGAGTGGAGGCGGCGGCGGCGGACGAGCACACCGAGTGATGTGCTGTGGCTGTGATCGAGTGGAGGCGGCGGCGGCGGACGAGCACACCGAGGGATGTGCTGTGGCTGTGATCGAGTGGAGGCGGCGGCGGCGGACGAGCACACCGAGTGATGTGCTGTGGCTGTGATCGAGTGGAGGCGGCGGCGGCGGACGAGCACACCGAGTGATGTGCTGTGGCTGTGATCGAGTGGAGGCGGCGGCGGCGGACGAGCACACCGAGTGATGTGCTGTGGCTGTGATCGAGTGGAGGCGGCGGCGGCGGACGAGCACACCGAGTGATGTGCTGTGGCTGTGATCGAGTGGAGGCGGCGGCGGCGGACGAGCACACCGAGGGATGTGCTGTGGCTGTGATCGAGTGGAGGCGGCGGCGACGGACGAGCACACCGAGGGATGTGCTGTGGCTGTGATCGAGTGGAGGCGGCGGCGGCGGACGAGCACACCGAGGGATGTGCTGTGGCTGTGATCGAGTGGAGGCGGCGGCGGCGGACGAGCACACCGAGGGATGTGCTGTGGCTGTGATCGAGTGGAGGCGGCGGCGGCGGACGAGCACACCGAGTGATGTGCTGTGGCTGTGATCGAGTGGAGGCGGCGGCGGCGGACGAGCACACCGAGGGATGTGCTGTGGCTGTGATCGAGTGGAGGCGGCGGCGGCGGACGAGCACACCGAGTGATGTGCTGTGGCTGTGATCGAGTGGAGGCGGCGGCGGCGGACGAGCACACCGAGGGATGTGCTGTGGCTGTGATCGAGTGGAGGCGGCGGCGACGGACGAGCACACCGAGGGATGTGCTGTGGCTGTGATCGAGTGGAGGCGGCGGCGGCGGACGAGCACACCGAGTGATGTGCTGTGGCTGTGATCGAGTGGAGGCGGCGGCGGCGGACGAGCACACCGAGGGATGTGCTGTGGCTGTGATCGAGTGGAGGCGGCGGCGGCGGACGAGCACACCGAGGGATGTGCTGTGGCTGTGATCGAGTGGAGGCGGCGGCGGCGGACGAGCACACCGAGTGATGTGCTGTGGCTGTGATCGAGTGGAGGCGGCGGCGGCGGACGAGCACACCGAGTGATGTGCTGTGGCTGTGATCGAGTTAGTCGACTTTCATGGGGCCATGAAACGAGCGTGTAAACACTCGCGCTTTATGACCTCATCAAATGTATCTCCCCTAATAGCCACTTTATTAAGAAAACTATTGCGCGTCCGTGGTTTCACTCGCCATCCGCACACAATGACGACTTCTGTGGCGCGGTGGGCGAATACCGCCTCGGGAGAAATGTTTGCACGATCCGTAAATATTTATTCAGGGCGTTCTGGTCGTTTTCTATGTACAGTAAAAATATATATTTATGTAATATATGTATTATATTATGTCCTACACTACGTTTGCCGAATCGCGGTCTCCACTCAAAAACACGTTTACCCCAGCGGTTGTCGGTTCTTCTCGAGATATGGCCAGCCCACTGCCACTTCAGCTTGCTAATCCTTTGAGCTATGTCGATAACTGATATAAGTCTGACTGATGTCTCACACCTCTACACAGTTGGATGGGTTTAGACTGCTGGCCCTGTACTTGGACACTCATGGCGGCGGCATCATAGAGACATCTCAGCACCTCGATATAACGCGTCTACTTGGCAACGCTGTAAGGATTCCAGAACAGCCCAGGTTTCGACAGAGTCAAAGGCCTTATAATCTAAACTATTTTTATACTAAAGAAGGAGAAAAGATCTCACTTGATCTTGGTTTTGCTCAGCTTCCTACTGAACCCTATGATTGAGATGACGTAAGCAGTCAAAGCTTTATGAAGGACAACGTTTTATACATTCCTTATTTTAATGTTCTTTTATTTTTTTCGAATCATTTACTATTCGAGACTACTCTAGACGACTCTGTGGCACGGTGGGCTCAGGAGGTTGCGGGTTCGATATCCGCCTCGGGATAAATGTTTCTACGAGCTGCAGACATTTGTTCTGGGTGTTCTGGTCATTTTCTATGTATAGTAAAAATATGTATGTATGTATTGAATTATGTATCTATCAGAAACATATCCGTCGCTCCGGCCACGTACTACTTGTTCGTAACGTACCTACTAATAAATTATTGAAATACATAAAAAAAAAACTGTTCACATTCGAAGGGTTTCTCAACTAAACTAAAATGATACATTTCATACTCTCTGTCATACTTTTGAAGGAGGATGTTATTACTTATACTTATATTATATACATTTTGTCAGAGACATAAATAACATCCACTCCCTACTTTGACCGCAAAAGTTGGTCCGAAGCCGCGGGCAGGAGCTGGTATACTATAATTATGAAACCGACACAAACCTTGAAAGTTTGCGAACGTGTCGACAACGTTCCGCACTTACCGGCTGAACCGAACCCGGTGTCCGCGCTGGCGGCGGCAGGACCCTGCGCCCCCAGGATCTGCTCCTCAGCGCTACCATAGCCTCAGGCACATCCTACTTTCTCATACATTTATTCAGAGCTGGCTTCTCCCATGGTTTAATATTTTAATTGCAGTAGGTAGCCAGATATTGTACGATTATTGTTGACAATAAATAAATAAATAAATAATAAATAAATAAATAATTTATTCACAATAGCTTAGGACCAAAAGTATAACAAAGAAGTACATTTTCTTATTCTTATGGAATTAAAACAATACATGTGCCTGAACTAGGTGATAACCTGTTTTTCAGGCAAAAAGAGTTCTAATATTACATAAAATAATCAAATAGACCTTACTAATTATGCAAGACGACAATGGTGTGCACTTTAAATAAAATAGTTACATAAGCTGCCTACACTAAACTAGTTTTAATATTACAAATGTTTGGCTTATTTTAACACAGTCAATAAATTTTCTGTGTCATCGTATGACATACATTGTAGTGTATCCTGAAGTTTTTTCTTACAACTACTATAATTTAAGGGATAAATATTGGCTTACACATTTAATCTATTATATAAGAAAGGACCAAGGAAACTGTAAAATTTATTTGTAAATGTATGTTTCCAACCAAGTTGTTTAGGGCAAACGTTATTTTTCCTCCTTTTGTCAGCGCTTTCATTGTCATATGGAAGGGCTACGTGTTGTTTAAGTACTATGTTCATTATGAATAACTGCCGAACTGATAAAACTCCACATAACTTAAAGAGGAGGTTTGTAGAAAAAGTAAAAGGACGGAAAGTTGAAACTTTAAGTACAGCTCTTTGTGCTCTTTCGACAGTTAGTAATAATGTTTTACCGACACCACCCCATGATGTAATGCAGTATGTCAAAATGGATTCACATAGAGCCCGGTAAACGGTTTATTCCCATTTGTCACCCTGATCTGTCCCCTTAGGGGGACAAATAGGAAAAAAAGGTTCTATCTGTCCCCCTGTTAGTCACAAGGGGACAGATAGAACTTTTTAAATAAAAAATAGTTTTATCTGTCCCCCTGTTAGTCACAAGGGGACAGAAAGAACTTTTTTAATTAAAAAAAGTTCTATCTGTCCCCCTATTTGCAATGATGGGACAGATAAAACTTTTACAATAAATAATAGTTCTATTGGTCACCATTTTTCCTACCGTGGAAGATAAAGTGACACAAGAATATTAGTATCCCTTTCGTCCCACCATTACGTTAATAAGGCACTTCGGCACCATTAATTACATCCAAGTGATAGAAAATGTCAAAAATTAAAGGCGATGTCAAAAATGACAGGAAATATCAAAAAAGACGAAATATTTAAACACACAAAACCTATCCATTTCCTATGTAAGCTGTCAAAATAATTGTAAGTCGCATCAGAACGACAGTTAATGTAATTAATGACAGACCTAACCTGTTAGTCATGGTTCTAAAGTCTAAATAAGAACTAAATCTATATTTTGATGACAGCTGTCAAAATGACAGAAAATGTCACTCTTGACAATACCTACGGAATACAGAAAACTAAAAAAATAACAGAATAGACATGAATGGTCAATTGTGTAACTTAAGTAGTAGCAATATTTATTTCAATTTATTATTTATTTATTTTATTAATGGCAAGTAATTTATCGAAGCAAATTGCGGTTTTTTAATTAAGTAATATTCCAAATTACTGGTAATTCATTGACACCGCGTGATTTGCAGGTTCTGCTCATATTAAATTAACAAAATAAAATAATTATTCTATTGATGGTGGTAGTTTTTAGTATATTTGTTTATCCACCGTAGGTACCTATTGATACACTTGATATCGTTAAGATTTACAAAATTTGATTAGGTTCACATGTTACATAGGTATTTAAATATAATTAATTTAAAAATAAACAAAAACAAAGATAGGTAAATAGCCTACAGTCAGATACAAATTGCTAGGAAAGTCAATTAATTAAAATGAATAAATGTCAAAGAGAAACTTAGACTTATTATTTTGATAGCTGTCATTGAAAATGCATAGATTTTGAATGTATTGACATTTCCTGTCATATTTGATATTTTTCATCATTTTTGACATTTCCTGTCATTATTGACATCTTCTTTCATTTTTGACATTTTCTGTCACTTTGACATACTTAATGGTGCCGACGTGCGTAATGGTGGGAGAAATTGGAATATTAATATTTTAAATATAGGCTCTTGATGATGATGATGATGAATATTTTGAACAATTTGAAATAATAATATCCCGTTCGTTGACATAATTTTACTTCAGCCTACTAAATTCCCATTCGTCTCTCCCACTAGTCTGACGAGGCTGGTGGGGTGAACGGGATTTCCCGAGAATTGAACCTGTTACAGTTATATTTTATTTTATTATAAGTATAAATAATAATTATCCCCCGTCACTTACATTGTGATTTTCAGTCAATAACAGTTTAATCTCTGCCACGGTTGAAAAAAGGGGGACATATAAAACTGTTATGTATTGAAAGAGTTTTATCTGTCCCACCCACCGTTGCCAAAAGGGGGACAGATAGAACTTTTTAATTAAAAAAAAGTTCTATCTGTCCCCCTGTTAGTCACGAGGGGACAGATAGAACTTTTTAAATATAAAAAAGTTCTATTTGTCCCCCTATTTGCAACGGTGGGACAGATAGAACTTTTTTTCCCATCTGTCCCCCTAAGGGGGACAGATCAGGGTGACAAATGGGAACAAACCCGGTAAACTTGTATAATAAGTTTTCGATCTGCAATGTGGCGTAAATTTTTAAAGACAAAAATTAACTTGCGGACTCTACTTACCAAAGCTTCCAAATGAGGTTTGAATGAGAGTGTTTCATCCAATATAATGCCAAGGTATTTTATTTTGTTTGTATTATTTATAGTAGGGCACGTACAAACGTTATCGGAGCCTTGTACGCAGTAGTGGGCATACAAGCTTGGGATTTTCTCAGTTAATAGCCGTTTGCGCATCGAAAACCTAATATACTTTGTTTTTTCTGCATTTAGAGTTAGTAAATTGTGCTGAAGCCATTTATTTACAACATTGAATCCACATTGCGCAAACTTGTACAGTTCTTTCTCAGAGTCAGCGGAAAAAAGAAGAACAGTGTCATCAGCATATGCTGATGACACTGTTCTTCTTTTTTCCGCTATGATTTTGCCATGATCCAATTTTAAATTGCAAAGTTCATTGATGTATATTAAAAACAAAGTAGGTCCTAGAACACTACCCTGGGGAACACCAAAGTCAGTGTTTTTTTGGTCATTGCTGAGGACATCGCCTATCCTGACGCACTGTGTGCGTTCTTCGAGATAGCTCGTGAAAAGTTTAAGCTGAGTGTCTCTGATACAATAGAACAATAGAAGCAAGGAGAATCGAATCAGCGACAATGATAGTGTATCCTAAGTGTAGATGAGACGGTCGAGAATCCCGTGCAGCGTGCTGCGATAATCCTGGCGGGTAATGAGCAGCTCTACTGTCGTGGTGTCCCGCTGCGCTCCAGCTCACGGCTCTGCCACTCATTACTGGAGTCCCGCTGCGCTCCAGCTCACGGCTCTGCCACTCATTACTGGAGTCCCGCTGCGCTCCAGCTCACGGCTCTGCCACTCATTACTGGAGTCCCGCTGCGCTCCAGCTCACGGCTCTGCCACTCATTACTGGAGTCCCGCTGCGCTCCAGCTCACGGCTCTGCCACTCATTACTGGAGTCCCGCTGCGCTCCAGCTCACGGCTCTGCCACTCATTACTGGAGTCCCGCTGCGCTCCAGCTCACGGCTCTGCCACTCATTACTGGAGTCCCGCTGCGCTCCAGCTCACGGCTCTGCCACTCATTACTGGAGTCCCGCTGCGCTCCAGCTCACGGCTCTGCCACTCATTACTGGAGTCCCGCTGCGCTCCAGCTCACGGCTCTGCCACTCATTACTGGAGTCCCGCTGCGCTCCAGCTCACGGCTCTGCCACTCATTACTGGAGTCCCGCTGCGCTCCAGCTCACGGCTCTGCCACTCATTACTGGAGTCCCGCTGCGCTCCAGCTCACGGCTCTGCCACTCATTACTGGAGTCCCGCTGCGCTCCAGCTCACGGCTCTGCCACTCATTACTGGTGTCCCGCTGTAAATAGCAGCGGTGCGTACAAGCTTGCGTTCAAGCGAGAGCGGTGCGCGCGCGCGACTGACAGTTTCTAACTTTCGTGCAGTATACCTAATTAAATTTAGGGCGCTGATGGTTTACCTAAAATAAATAAATAAATAATATTAAGTACCAAATTAAATTGGGTAGGTATTATATATTACAAGTGAAAAAACAAATACTTAAAATTAAATGAAAAACTAATAAAAATAATAATTAATTAAAAATGGAAAAACAAATACCTATTAAAATCACTGTCCGAGTAGTTCGTTCACTGAATAAAAATTGTGCTCGACAAGATAACGTTTCAACCTTATTTTAAAGCATTGTAGACTAACATCAGCTCTACCTATAACTGGGTTGAGTTTGAGGAGTTCGTGAGGGAGCGGGCGATAGTGCTTCGACATAATGCTCGATCTTAGTCAGTCCTCGTGGACAGCTTCAGTCCATCCACCGTCCATCGGGCCGGCTGGCCACGTGTCCTGCACTCCACTCCTGCCCGACTACTCACTCCATTGTCGGTCGATCCCGGGGACAGAGCGACCAGCCTCATTGAGAGTTGACAAGCAGCCAGGTCGAGCGGCGCGCGGCGAGCTCACCTGGCACAGCTGACATCAACCTACTGCTTTGTTCCCCGTACGGATTATCCTCCGATATCTATGCAAAGGTCGCCCTCGTAGTAAACTAGCGTCGAGTCACTGTCGAACCAATGTCGCTGTTTTTTCAGCGGATTTTTTAACTGGATTTACATGTTTGTTGCACAGTGTGATTGTCACGGCGCGCGGCACAGTGTGATTGTCACGGCGCGCGGCACAGTGTGATTGTCACGGCGCGCGGCGTTCTACTCAAACAGAGTTATGGATGCCAAATAACGTAGCGATCTCAGTGTGAACATTTATCAATATAAATTTGACGGCGGTGGATCGTAAGCAAATTGGCAAAAGATGTGGCACATAACATCCTGGAGCTCCAGTGGCAATGAGCAGCCATATACAGCCACCTCCCTCCCCACTGCCAGATGGACACAAATAGTTGAGATCCGAGATCGATTGCAGCGGAGGCACACGGACCAGAGCACCAAGGGACAGGAGCGAACGGAACAGCTTTCAGGAGGCTATTAGATATTGGCTAGTAAGGAAAAATAAAGCTCTTTTTATTTTATAATACTTTTATTTATTGATTAGATGTACTGTTAGCGTCGGTAACAATGGCAGTGCTGCACTAGCTATACCAAAACTTTATCCAAAACAATGGCAGTGCTGCACTAGCTATACCAAAACTTTATCCAAAACAATGGCAGTGCTGCACTAGCTATACCAAAACTTTATCCAAAACAATGGCAGTGCTGCACTAGCTATACCAAAACTTATCCAAAACAATGGCAGTGCTGCACTAGCTATACCAAAACTTATCCAAAACTGTGCTTTTTGCAACTGGATTATGTATGACATAGATTCGTAAAGTGGAGTGATGGACCCACGGCTAGCGTTCAAGCTAGCAAGCAATCAATGTAAATATTTACAGTTCCATCATAAAAATGTTCGTATCTAACTACTCAAAATCCAATTCAATCAAAAACTTGTTTAGAATAACTGAACTTCAATCGCGCGAATGGAAACTGCAGTTCGCTGAAAATATATCACTTTTAATCTATGTAGGGGTTCCTACAGTTATATAATAGTTAAAATAGTTAGAGGGAAGGATCAAGTACGAATCAAACCCGCGAGTGATAGTTCGACACTGATTTAATATTCATTGGTAATTGTGCAATAATACGTAGGTAAGCAAATTGGTGTAAATGTGTTTAAGTAGATAAATCTGCTTAGCTGCGACACTCCGTACATTCTACGAGAGTGAAATATTGTCCATCGCTCTGGGAGGTGGCGGAATGGTTAGTTGTGGACCGTTTTAGGTTCTAGGTCTCCTATGGTTATGAACTCAAACCTCTCAGTGGTCCAATCTCCGTTAAAACAATGTAAATCATCTAAATTACCAAGTTTTCTATCGTTCAGTTATCATCATGTAAAAAAACCAGTGAGTGCCCGCGCTAAAGAGAAAGGAACCCACAGTAAAGAGTACATCCCAACCGCAAGGGGCCGCGCCACAGGCAGGCCAATAACCTCTATTAGGTTTCCCCAAACAGCGCTATCGTGAGATCCATAAAACTTATGAAAGTCGCGTAAAGTTGGGGAATGGGCTTATATTTACGGGCGACGTCGCCTCTTTTGTAAGTAATCAATGATATTATTATACCAGCTCGTACTCTCGCACATCTGGTACTCAACACAGCCGACGCAGCCCTAGCCGTGCGGGCGGATGCTAATGGGAACTCACATCTGGTACTCAACACAGCCGACGCAGCCCTAGCCGTGCGGGCGGATGCTAATGGGAACTCACATCTGGTACTCAACACAGCCGACGCAGCCCTAGCCGTGCGGGCGGATGCTGACGGGAACTCACATCTGGTACTCAACACCGCCGACGCAGCCCTAGCCGTGCGGGCGGATGCTGACGGGAACTCACATCTGGTACTCAACACCGCCGACGCAGCCCTAGCCGTGCGGGCGGATGCTGACGGGAACTCACATCTGGTACTCAACACCGCCGACGCAGCCCTAGCCGTGCGGGCGGATGCTGACGGGAACTCACATCTGGTACTCAACACCGCCGACGCAGCCCTAGCCGTGCGGGCGGATGCTGACGGGAACTCACATCTGGTACTCAACACCAAAGCCACCGAACCGAGTTACCGGGTCGGATAACATTTTCGGCGGCGCGAAAATAATAAATTATTTTGTCTCGGACACGCTGACGACATTAATTTGTCGCCGACTTGTCGTTAAAATTCCGCGCGGGCAGTGTTGCCGACTTCTATAAAATAACACTTTGGCGTGTAGACTCCCTTAGCAATACGTAATCAAGACAAAACTCAAAACATATCATGTGTGAGAGGGAGAGGCGAGTTGACACGAGCTGCTGCCCGACGTGAGGACGGAGGACAGAGACAATCTGTCTCGCTAGGAGAGCCACCAGCGAGACGCGACGCGACCCGACGTGACGCCCGCCTTCAAGGTATCCAACATTTCAATAAGAGTACGATGTTTTATTTTCTCATATGATAAGAACAAGTTGGTCCACTAAAGTTTCGCAAATGATACCCATGTCGAAGCCACGCCGCCGTAGAGGGGCTACGTCGTAGAGGGGCTACGTCGTAGAGGGGCTACGGCGTAGTGGGCTACGACGTAGAGGGCTACGGCGTAGAGGGCTACGGCGTAGAGGGCTACGCCGTAGCGGCTGTATACGATACACGAGTTGGGAAGTTTCGACTCGCGGGACGTTATTGATGCTCACTCTAACTTCCTGCGGACGGGCCCGACACAACAACTTGCAGCGGACGGGCCCGACACAACAACTTGCAGCGGACGGGCCCTACACAACAACTTGCAGCGGACGGGCCCTACACAACAACTTGCAGCGGACGGGTCCGACACAGCAACTTGCAGCGGACGGGCCCGACACCACAACTTGCAGCGGACGGGCCCTACACCACAACTTGCAGCGGACGGGCCCGACACAATAACTTGCAGCGGACGGGCCCGACACAACAACTTGCAGCGGACGGGCCCGACACCACAACTTGCAGCGGACGGGCCCTACACAACAACTTGCAGCGGACGGGCCCGACACAATAACTTGCAGCGGACGGGCCCAACACAACAACTTGCAGCGGACGGGTCCGACACAGCAACTTGCAGCGGACGGGCCCGACACCACAACTTGCAGCGGACGGGCCCTACACAACAACTTGCAGCGGACGGGCCCGACACCACAACTTGCAGCGGACGGGCCCTACACAACAACTTGCAGCGGACGGGCCCTACACAACAACTTGCAGCGGACGGGCCCGACACAACAACTTGCAGCGGACGGGCCCGACACCACAACTTGCAGCGGACGGGCCCTACACAACAACTTGCAGCGGACGGGCCCTACACAACAACTTGCAGCGGACGGGCCCGACACAACAACTTGCAGCGGACGGGCCCGACACCACAACTTGCAGCGGACGGGCCCTACACAACAACTTGCAGCGGACGGGCCCTACACAACAACTTGCAGCGGACGGGCCCGACACAACAACATACCCGACACTATTGCTCCTGTTACTCTTTTGGGGAACTTCATTTTATTTCTTTCTATATTATCCTTTTGGTTAATAAAACTATTCTAAATTATTATAAATCTTAGTAAGGTTAAGAGATGAAACGTAGGTGTTCTTCCAACACAAATTAGGTTCGTTATAAACCCACTTACATCCGTAATGAAAAAATAATCATCATCATTTTACCAAAACTCAATAAGCTTACTGGTATTTATCAATTTGTAACTCTGTGTATTTTTTCAAATAAATTATTTAATAATAACAATCATTTCGCACCCCTCCTGGAACAAAGACGCAAGTCCACTTGCGTGATTTTTTTTTTATTGCATCAAAAAATCAAGAAAAACGCAATACGTATTGTCAATTTTTTTCATAATTTTTATCTTCAAAATGAAGGAATTAAATACAAATATGTTAAATATTGCAACATTAAAATATATAATATTTCCATCGTAAAAAGGAAGTTCATACATTTGCACTTCATTATTTACTAAAGTTCCATATGACTAATAGCATATTTTTACTTACGTACATTTTAAACGAGGACTTTAAAAAAATATCTCCGCATAACTATAGCTGCGCACTTGTTTTAGGGTATCATTTGGTGGGTATCGTGGTGTAAGTCTAGTTGCTTAATTTTTCCACGAAACTTTTGTCGATATTATATTTATATAACAATTGATACGTTATTTTTCCTTGTAGAGTTAAGTAGGTATCATTGTGCAAGTCAAGTTGCCTATTTCTTCCACGAAACTTTTGTCGATGTTGTATTTTATAACTATTGAAACGTATTTTTTCTAAACAGAGTTTGTAAATGAATAAGACGTAATTAGATAAACAGCGTAGTTTAACGTTACAACTGACCCTGGCTACGTATAACGGACGCACTCTGAGGCTTAACCAACATCTAGCGCAGTTGGAAGTAGAGTTAGAGAACATTAGGTGGCATGTTCTGGGGTTCTGTGAAGTCCGCAGAGAGGGCGAGGACACCGTAACCCTAGACTCGGGCCATCTTCTCTACTTTCGCGAGGGAGATAAAACATCCCAGGGTGGCGTAGGTTTCCTCGTCAATAAGGTCCTCTCTAGCAACGTCCAAGAAATCTCCAGTGTGTCGACCAGGGTAGCGTACCTGATCCTTCGGCTATCCAAGAGGAAGCATGAAGGTTATTCTAGTTTTTTTTATTATTATAAGGCCCACTTCAACGACTTTAACGGCAAGGTGGGAACCCAGAATGGCAACAAATCCCAAATAGGCCCGCATGGTTATGGATGGTGGGAATAGGCATGGTTAGGAATCACAGGGAGCAAATGCTTGTCAACTTCCTTGAGAAAGAGGGGCTGTTCTTAATGAACTCGTTCTTTAAGAAGCAGCCTCAAAGGAAGTGGACATGGCGAAGCCCCGACACTGTGACTAAAAATGAGATCGACTTCATCATGACGGATAGCAAGCACATATTATATATAATACCAGATCTGAACACCGACTCCTCCGAGGCTCTCTGAATATCAACTTGAAGCTTGAAAGAAACCGTCTGATGAAGTCCACGCTCCATCCTAACCCAATCCAAATCGTGGCGGGCACCGAGAAGTTTCAGCAGCTTCTCGAGGATAGATTTGTTGCATTGGATCCCACTGATGACGTTGACGAGACCCTACACAATCTGGTCGAAACGCTGAGGAACGAGGGCATCAAGTTTTGTAAAAAGCAGCGTACTGGCAAGAAATCCAAACACTCGGCCGAGACACTCGGGTTGATGACAAGAAGACGGGAAACCACCCAAGCGACTTCGTCTGATAGGTCAGACCTGAACAAGCAAATTGCGAAGATGGTACGGCGCGACCTTTGAACTCCAACACACGCCTCATTAAAGAGGCGATAGAGCGAAACCGAGGGCCTAAAGTATTCACTCAGTATCTTGGCAGGAGTCACCTGACGAAACTTAAAACGCACGATGGGATCGTCGAATTTATATGTAATTTATATGATTGTAGAATATTGTCGAAGCCGGAGATCTCTGCTGAGATAGAGAATTTGTATGGCCGTTTATACGCTGCACATGCCCCTTATGCCCAACGGGACGACCACAATTCCAGAGCCACCCTGACACGCCACTACACCGTCGAACTACCAGACATCAGTCAAGACGAGATCGTGATGGCTCTGAGGCAGCTTAAAAATGGAAAAGCCCCCGGAGAAGACGGCATTACTTCAGAGCTTCTGAAGGCAGGAGGAGCCCCTGTTTTGCAGGAGCTTCAGAACCTGTTTAACACCGTTTTTCAAAGTAGGAGAACTCCTAAAGCGTGGAGCGGGTGGTGCTCTTTTTTAAGAAGGGAGATAAAACCCTTCTTAAAAACTACAGACCCATCACACTCCTGCCTGAGCCACGTCTATAAGCTTTTCTCACGAGTGGTCACGAATCGTCTCGCCAGGAGACTCGACGAGTTCCAGCCACCGGAACAGGCCGGGTTGCACGGAGGATATGACCACATACACACAGTGAGGCAGATTATACAGAAGTCCGAAGAGTATAATCAGCCCCTGTGTCTGGCCTTTGTGGACTATGAAAAGGCCTTTGACTCTGTCAAAACCTGGGCTGTTCTGGAATCCTTACAGCGTTGCCAAGTAGACTATCGTTATATCAAGGTGTTGAGATGTCTTTATGATGCCACCACCATGAGTGTCCAAGTACAGGGCCAGCAGTCTAAACCTATCCAACTGCGCAGAGGATTGAGACAGGGGGATGTTATATCCCAAAACTGTTCACAAGCGCGTTGGAAGATGTGTTTAAGACGTAGGACTGGAAAGGTAAGGGCATCAACATAAACGGCGATTACATCTCACACCTGCGATTCGTTGATGACATAGTCTTGATGGCGGAATCGCTAATCGGAGTTTCTCTGAAGGATAGGATTCACAACGAATACATCCGACAGAGAACCAAGGTAATCGACATAGCTCAAAGGATTAGCAAGCTGAAGTGGCAGTGGGCTGGCCATATTTCAAGAAGAACCGACAACCGCTGGGTAAACGTGTTCTTTAGTGGAGACCGCGACTCGGAAAACGTAGTGTAGGACGCCCTCCGACCAGGTGGTATGACGATCTGTGAAAGACTGCTGGCAGATGCTGGATGCGGCAAGCTGAAGACAGGGCGCTATGGCGGTCTAGGGGAGAGCTATGTCCAGCAGTGGACTGGTATAGGCTGATGATGATGATGAATATTATACATGAATGATTTGACTTACAATGATTTATTTTGATATGCTCTTACATTACGCTCAAAGACAACTTCAAAATATTTTATTACACCGCACTAATTGACCCGCCATGACGCTCATTAAGGGAGGCCTATATCCAGCAATGGACTAATATAGGCCGATGATGATGATGAATTGACCCGCTGCTAGTCAAAGGCAAACCTCCTCCTCTTCCTATTTGTTCCTGTCAATGGCAACCACGAATAGTCTTTTCGATAGCTCATCTCTTCTTAAAAAAGTGCATTCTCGGAAAAGTTGTAACGCAAAAATATTTTAAATTATTTATTTTTAGTAAAGCTATAATTTCAAATACAACCATAAGTAATGTTATGTTTCACAAGGTAAAAGTAAGTAATCCTTCTTACACATACTTGTAGCTCGAGGAAAATCTACGTAAACCACACTTACACTTTGAATGCACGACTAAATCAGAACGCAAATAAAGGGTTATCTGTAATTATACCAAACAGCGAGACCTCCTTTACATGTGAACAAAGCAATATTCATAAATACTCCGTCAAATGTTTAATATATTTCGAGGAATAATTAAGCAACACACCTTTTTAGGTTTTTCTCAATACACATTGAGAAAATTTAAAATATATACATGTAGGCCTATCCCAGGTAAATTTAGTAATCATTCGATGTATACTACATATTTCTAGCAATGTTGATTAATTTTTAAGACAGTTTTTTTACGCTCCTGAAAAGTTGTCACTTTTCACTTACGTATTTCTTCCACTAAGGGTGCGATTTATTTATCAGAAAACAAAGATCCATAATCGAGTTAATGTACATATATCTAAGATCCATAATCAGGTTAATGTATATCTAAGTCTTAAGTCTATGTTAGTTTAGTATTATGTGATATAGTGTTGTGTTATTTGAGTTTCTGTTAGACATAGTGTTACTAATAGTAACACTAGTGCTACTATATAATAATAAAGGTACAATTCAATGTGAGTTGTTTTAGGAAACATATTTGAAGAAAACTAGTAGTAAAAATAATAATTAACTAAGTTAGAAAAAAAAGAAAAGAATAGATTACAGACAAACCAAATGTATGTGGGGTGAATGTTAGTGGTATTTGTGTGTTTATGTGTGCGTGTGCCTATTTGTGTAGATAGTGTAAATACAAGCTAAATTAAAGCGAGCTCCCAAACAAAAAACTTGATGTTTTTTATCTACTTTTATTGAACGAGCATCCAGCGTCCAGCGTCCAGCGTCCAGCGTCCAGCGTCCAGCGTCCAGCGTCCAGCGTCCAGCGTCCAGCGTCCAGCGTCCAGCGTCCAGCGTCCAGCGTCCAGCGTCCAGCGTCCAGCGTCCAGCGTCCAGCGTCCAGCGTCCAGCGTCCAGCGTGTCAGGTGCGGTCAGTCAGTACTCGGATGGGCTACCGCGACTTTTTGCTATTTATGATGTAAAAATAATTTCAGGGTTCTTTTTGCGAAATAATTTTGTAAAGGAACCCTCCTTATGTGAGTTTTTTTACGTTCAATTTTATTTTTTTATAGGGTTATTGGTAAATTGGTAACACTACATGAGCTGCAGGTTCTGCCCATCATCGCAAACACGTTTGTGAAGAGGCCAGGTGTTAATTCTTATGCTTGGTATTGCTAATAAGTACTTCCTTCGATTCAATAATCGTTCGTTAGAGAGGTTTTATTTGAAACTTAGCTGAAAAACAGCTCTGCCCTGAATTAACAGTGGGTATGGGAGTGGAATATTGGACTTTAGTAACTCGTAGGGTTCCAGACAAAGTTATTTTTTCATTTTGCATATCAAGTGATTTGGCTTTGGCTTCTTTACTAACGTTTTCGTGATGATGGGCAGAACCTGAAGTTACCGTAGTATTATTAATTTAGCAATAACCCTGTATTGATTATGTAAAAAAATTGTTTCATTTAATACAACGCTCACTCTCTTCGGTATATTACATCAGTCAACAATGTGACATTTATTCCGCCCGCCCCCGCCGCCCCGCTGTCACATATCCGCGGGCGTTGCGTGTTGTCTGTCTCCCAGTACGTATCTGTGTCTCGTGCGGTCTCGACTAGTCTCGGCCGATCTCAGGCGGTCTCTACATTGAGTTTTATTCACAGTCAGCGAACAACAACTCCACCGTGGGTTGAACTGTCGTGAGATCTTCGTGAAGGATTGTGACAAGATAATATAATTTTGCGGAGAAATATTTAAGACAGTGCCAGGGGCAAGTAAACTCCCGCTCTGTCTACGTTTCTTTTGACAAAACTCTATCTAGAAATAAAATAATAATTGTTGGTAACAGTAAGACATTGTGTCAGTACAACGATTGTAGTGGAGACCGAGGATCCCCCCGCGCCCCGGTAACAGTAAGACATTGTGTCAGTACAACGATTGTAGTGGAGACCGAGGATCCCCCCGCGCCCCGGTAACAGTAAGACATTGTGTCAGTACAACCATTGTAGTGGAGACCGAGGATCCCCCCGCGCCCCGGTAGCCCCCTTCTGTAGTTCTATACAAAACGTTCTTAAATTCTTAAATTCTTTATTGTACACAAAAATACAAACATAAAAATAAAACAACGAAAATTTATATACAAAGGCGAGCTTAACCCTAACAGAGTTTTCTTACAGCAAACCTAGGGGTATTGTGAGAGTTTGTGCAATGCGTGTGAATAGTAACGTGTACATACAAGTCAGAAAAAAAAAGGTCAAAAAAAATTAAAAAAAAAAATTAAATAAGTAAAGCAAAGAATATAAAGTAAAATACATAAATAAATAAAGTCTACATCAATGTGTATTATATGAATATTATACCTATACATACATAAATATATAAATATACATAAATATATATATATATATATCTGCTACGTTCTCGTTTTCTTTTGTCGAACCAAACGAACCCTAAAAAACAATCCGTATAAAATAAATGGACTCGTAGGAAGTTCAATGTCTCTTGCACCTAACTCGTGCTCGTCAGACAGGAGGTCGTGGAGGTCCTTTGATCGCGCCCCGTCACGCCCCGTCACGCCCCGTCACGCCCCGTCACGCCCGTCACGCCCCGTCACGCCCCGTCACGCCCCGTCACGTCGCGCCGCGCCCACGCACAAGATCAAAGCCGCTGAGCGCCTGAGCGCGCCGAGATTATTATTTATTACTTAGAGATTTATCAGACTGATATTGCTTACAACCTTATTCTGTAGATCGGTTCATATTTTGTCAATTTCATTGTAAACATAACGATGAAACTGACAAAATATGAACTTTACGAGATCTTCTAATAAAAATATTAAGGCATTGTATCTGTTTGTACTTAATGTTGTGTCACTCTGAAATGTTTGTCATCAAACATGGCGCAGGCGCAGCCATCCTCCAGGCCGCACCTCGTAACTCAAACATGGCGCAGGCGCAGCCATCCTCTAGGCCGCACCTCGTAACTCAAACATGGCGCAGGCGCAGCCATCCTCCAGGCCGCACCTCGTAACTCAAACATGGCGCAGGCGCAGCCATCCTCTAGGCCGCACCTCGTAACTCAAACATGGCGCAGGCGCAGCCATCCTCCAGGCCGCACCTCGTAACTCAAACATGGCGCAGGCGCAGCCATCCTCTAGGCCGCACCTCGTAACTCAAACATGGCGCAGGCGCAGCCATCCTCTAGGCCGCACCTCGTAACTCAAACATGGCGCAGGCGCAGCCGTCCTCCAGGCCGCACCCCGTAACTCAAACATGGCGCAGGCGCAGCCGTCCTCCAGGCCGCACCTCGTAACTCAAACATGGCGCAGGCGCAGCCATCCTCTAGGCCGCACCTCGTAACTCAAACATGGCGCAGGCGCAGCCATCCTCTAGGCCGCACCTCGTAACTCAAACATGGCGCAGGCGCAGCCGTCCTCCAGGCCGCACCCCGTAACTCAAACATGGCGCAGGCGCAGCCGTCCTCCAGGCCGCACCTCGTAACTCAAACATGGCGCAGGCGCAGCCATCCTCCAGGCCGCACCTCGTAACTCAAACATGGCGCAGGCGCAGCCATCCTCTAGGCCGCACCTCGTAACTCAAACATGGCGCAGGCGCAGCCGTCCTCCAGGCCGCACCCCGTAACTCAAACATGGCGCAGGCGCAGCCGTCCTCCAGGCCGCACCTCGTAACTCAAACATGGCGCAGGCGCAGCCATCCTCCAGGCCGCACCTCGTAACTCAAACATGGCGCAGGCGCAGCCATCCTCTAGGTCGCACCTCGTAACTCAAACATGGCGCAGGCGCAGCCGTCCTCCAGGCCGCACCCCGTAACTCAAACATGGCGCAGGCGCAGCCGTCCTCCAGGCCGCACCTCGTAACTCAAACATGGCGCAGGCGCAGCCATCCTCTAGGCCGCACCTCGTAACGCAAACATGGCGCAGGCGCAGCCATCCTCCAGGCCCCACCTCGTAACTCAAAAATGGCGCAGGCGCAGCCATCCTCCAGGCCCCACCTCGTAACTCAAACATGGCGCAGGCGCAGCCATCCTCCAGGCCGCACCTCGTAACTCAAACATGGCGCAGGCGCAGCCATCCTCCAGGCCGCACCTCGTAACTCAAACATGGCGCAGGCGCAGCCATCCTCTAGGCCGCACCTCGTAACTCAAACATGGCGCAGGCGCAGCCGTCCTCCAGGCCGCACCCCGTAACTCAAACATGGCGCAGGCGCAGCCGTCCTCCAGGCCGCACCTCGTAACTCAAACATGGCGCAGGCGCAGCCATCCTCTAGGCCGCACCTCGTAACGCAAACATGGCGCAGGCGCAGCCATCCTCCAGGCCCCACCTCGTAACTCAAACATGGCGCAGGCGCAGCCATCCTCCAGGCCCCACCTCGTAACTCAAACATGGCGCAGGCGCAGCCGTCCTCCAGGCCCCACCTCGTAACTCAAACATGGCGCAGGCGCAGCCATCCTCCAGGCCCCACCTCGTAACTCAAACATGGCGCAGGCGCAGCCATCCTCCAGGCCCCACCTCGTAACTCAAACATGGCGCAGGCGCAGCCGTCCTCCAGGCCCCACCTCGTAACTCAAACATGGCGCAGGCGCAGCCATCCTCCAGGCCCCACCTCGTAACTCAAACATGGCGCAGGCGCAGCCATCCTCCAGGCCCCACCTCGTAACTCAAACATGGCGCAGGCGCAGCCATCCTCCAGGCCCCACCTCGTAACTCAAACATGGCGCAGGCGCAGCCATCCTCCAGGCCCCACCTCGTAACTCAAACATGGCGCAGGCGCAGCCATCCTCCAGGCCCCACCTCGTAACTCAAACATGGCGCAGGCGCAGCCGTCCTCCAGGCCCCACCTCGTAACTCAAACATGGCGCAGGCGCAGCCGTCCTCCAGGCCGCACCCCGTAACTCAAACATGGCGCAGGCGCAGCCATCCTCCAGGCCCCACCTCGTAACTCAAACATGGCGCAGGCGCAGCCGTCCTCCAGGCCGCACCCCGTAACTCAAACATGGCGCAGGCGCAGCCGTCCTCCAGGCCGCACCTCGTAACTCAAACATGGCGCAGGCGCAGCCGTCCTCCAGGCCGCACCTCGTAACTCAAACATGGCGCAGGCGCAGCCGTCCTCCAGACCCCACCTCGTAACTCAAACATGGCGCAGGCGCAGCCATCCTCCAGGCCCCACCTCGTAACTCAAACATGGCGCAGGCGCAGCCGTCCTCCAGGCCCCACCTCGTAACTCAAACATGGCGCAGGCGCAGCCATCCTCCAGGCCCCACCTCGTAACTCAAACATGGCGCAGGCGCAGCCATCCTCCAGGCCCCACCTCGTAACTCAAACATGGCGCAGGCGCAGCCATCCTCCAGGCCCCACCTCGTAACTCAAACATGGCGCAGGCGCAGCCGTCCTCCAGGCCCCACCTCGTAACTCAAACATGGCGCAGGCGCAGCCATCCTCCAGGCCCCACCTCGTAACTCAAACATGGCGCAGGCGCAGCCATCCTCCAGGCCTCACCTCGTAACTCAAACATGGCGCAGGCGCAGCCATCCTCCAGGCCCCACCTCGTAACTCAAACATGGCGCAGGCGCAGCCATCCTCCAGGCCCCACCTCGTAACTCAAACATGGCGCAGGCGCAGCCATCCTCCAGGCCCCACCTCGTAACTCAAACATGGCGCAGGCGCAGCCATCCTCCAGGCCCCACCTCGTAACTCAAACATGGCGCAGGCGCAGCCATCCTCCAGGCCCCACCTCGTAACTCAAACATGGCGCAGGCGCAGCCATCCTCCAGGCCCCACCTCGTAACTCAAACATGGCGCAGGCGCAGCCGTCCTCCAGGCCGCACCCCGTAACTCAAACATGGCGCAGGCGCAGCCATCCTCCAGGCCCCACCTCGTAACTCAAACATGGCGCAGGCGCAGCCATCCTCCAGGCCCCACCTCGTAACTCAAACATGGCGCAGGCGCAGCCATCCTCCAGGCCCCACCTCGTAACTCAAACATGGCGCAGGCGCAGCCATCCTCCAGGCCCCACCTCGTAACTCAAACATGGCGCAGGCGCAGCCATCCTCCAGGCCCCACCTCGTAACTCAAACATGGCGCAGGCGCAGCCATCCTCCAGGCCCCACCTCGTAACTCAAACATGGCGCAGGCGCAGCCGTCCTCCAGGCCCCACCTCGTAAAGAAGCGAACAAGAAACCTTTACCTTGTTAGAATGTTAGTTTTCGAGTTGGAGCAAAACTCGTCCCAAGCTTTTTTATCGTCTAGATAATCTGATATTATAAAATATCAAGAGAAAAAAAAAGAAAAATATAAAGAGTAAGCCTTTTTACAAAGGATATGTTTGACAATTTGTTTGAATTTATTTATTGATAATTTTTGCAACTCACTTGGAGTTTTGTTGTAGAAGATTGTAACACCCCTACCCTATCTATTATAAATAAAATAAATATAACTTCAAAATTACAGATTCAAGACATTTATTACATTTATTTATTTATTTATTTTAAAGAAACGTCCTCCAAAGAGATAGTTAATGAAGATAAACGAATATAACAGAAAAGTGATTTATAATGGCCAATGTGATCGTCTAGTGTCGTCTAGTGGTAGGACACCCGTTATGTTGTAGTAACGCAGATTCTTTTAGAAGCTAAGACAAACGAACTAACTACAAAATACCCTAATTCTGAAGAATACCTTCCTACTTAAACCTGATAAATCCTAATCCTCCATTTACACAATCGAGTAAAATGACTTTCAAACTCACTCTCGCACACCGAAATTACGACGGCAAGGATGAGGGCACCGCCTCCGCCCAACATCTGTGATCCTCGACATCCTGACTGGACAGACCTCCACCGTCAACACAGATAAGACCGCATGCTGGGTTTCCATGCCTATTACTGTGTATATAGGTAAAGTACTGGGACATATCACAAAAGAGTCAGTCGGGAAAGGAGGGCATTATCTTTTAGCAACCTAAGCCAGCCTCAAGTCTTGTCATAATCTACCTATCTAAATTGAAACACTTTCAGAAAGGAATTTACTTTGTGATGTTTAATTCAAACCATTCAGAGGGTAAGCTACGTTAAGATATTATGCAATTCAACTCTTCCATACATCATCTCTCTAACTAAAAAAGCTAGATAAGTCAAGTCATCTGGTCCCTAGCTGTACTTAACCAGAGAAGTAATGAAGTTCCAAATTTATCGGCGGAATCAAACACTACTAAACTGGTGAAGTTTAGCACTATTCGTCTCCTATTAGGTTCTCCTCCCAGAGTAGGAGCTTTAGTAGAAGCCTGGAGACTTCCCTAGAATCTTAAGATCTGAATTTCAAGCTTCACTATAACTGTTAGACCGAAAGAATATATATAATAACCCTGAAATATCCGACGAAATGATCATCTAAGGATATTCCTTCAGCCGAGAACTTTGCCTCACGGAATATGGGAGACTACCGCCCCCTATCCGTTTGCCGAATTTAAAGTCAGCAGTACGGTTGTTTTTCACATACTAAAGACCCATAAATACAATATTCAATTTAAAGATAGTTAGAGCAAACTTGAAATTCATTTCCTTTAGGCAAAATATACAAATTACAATATCGTTGAATCGAAGATGACCTAGATGATGAAATAGGAATGATATAGGTACCTACTCGTGATATACGCACTAATCCGAAATAGCCCTGTATTGAAAATAAAATAGATTTCTGACCTGATTCCGGTAAAACCTTTACCAAACGTTGGAATCCTTTCCCTTTGTATTTAACGTATTATAACCGATGAGCGTTCTATCCTTTCGATATGCATTATCCGTTTCTCTAGGTAAAATATAAATTATTTTTTTTACAAAATTACATTCGTCCCGTCTGTAAGCCATTTTCCAATCCTCTCCCCTTTTGTTTTCTGTCTATTCTCCTTATCTCCGCACCACGAATTCAAATTATTTGTCTATTCTTCTATTCAGAGAAGTTTAATGAGGTTTTTATGTAGTTCACCAAAGCAGTTTTATAATTGATTTATTTTTAGGGTTAAATATTATTTAAAAGAAACGCTAAATGTAAAATATTTGCATAAAACAGTGTAGCCACTGTCTGGACTGTTACAAGCGTATACATTGTCCTTTAAAAGATACATTAATCTTGTGTAGCCTAGTTGTGGGCACAGCGAGTTTATTCTTATTTCTAGTATTTAAATTATGTATTTCGCTATTTTTGGGGAACCGATTGATATTCTTATGAGTGTACAACAAGTTTTCATAAATATATTGACATGGTACTGTCATTATGTTTATTTCTTTAAATTTATCACGTAGGGACTCTCTGGGACCCATATCATAGATTGCACGAACAGCCCTCTTCTGCAGCACAAATACGGTGTTAATATCTGCAGCGTTCCCCCACAGCAGTATACCATAAGACATAATACTATGGAAGTAGCTGAAATATACTAGTCTAGAAGTATCAACGTCTGTAAGATGACGGATTTTTTGACTGCATATGCTGCAGAACTTAGTCTCTTCGATAGCTTATCTATGTGCGGGCCCCATTGAAGTTTACTATCTAAGGTAATTCCTAAGAATACGGTACTGTCCACAAATTCTACTGATTCTTCTTTTACGTATACATTACATACAGAATGTTGCGAGGAGCGTCTCGCCAGATGACTCAACAATCTCCTGACACTATTTGGTATCTATTTCTGCTTGAGCTAAAGGTGAGCTTCAACGTTCATTGACAAGTACCAACGTACACATAAATAGGTGTACGTGTTACGGAAGGCGAGATCTCGGTTCCTCTCGAACCAGCAGTAATAACACGTTATATTTGTGAATTTGATCCTCCGGCATATTGGGAAAGTTGAGATGAATTTGAAGCTCGGTCGGATGAAACGGCGGCGTTCAATGGAGCGAGCTCGGAGTATGGAGTACGGAGTACGGAACCCTCACCTGTCCCGTACGTGTACGGAACCACGGGTACGGCCATACGCGTCGGTGAGGCCGGTAAGAAAACCAAACCGTATCTGTACCTAATGGCGCGCGAAATGTATTGTTATTTCAAATTTACAGTTAATAGTTGCACAGTAGTTACTAAGATGGGAGGGGGGAGGGGGGTTCATTATGTTACATAGTGAAGGCTGCTGCTTTATGTTAACAGATGTGAGAGAGGATGCAGGTCTCTCATTACTGCCTTTTGCGGCGAGTACTTCAAAGGGTCTTGTCGGGCGCAGGAATATTCCATGAATATGGAATGTTCGGAGCCTGTGTGTAGCTGAGCAGAACTGTAAAGCAATACCCCCCGCAGTCCTGTCGGTCGCGAAGTAGCACTGGTAGCGCGTTGGCTACCCGCAGTCCTGTCGGTCGCGAAGTACCACTGGTAGCGCGTTGGCTACAAAAACGTGACGTTATCTCACAAAATATTGCAGGCAGGTACCAACTCTTTAGAATGTAATCTTGGACGTTGTAAGGTCTGAGAGAGCCGGTTTGCGCGGCGTGTGGCGCGGCATGTGGCGCGGGGTGGGAGAGGTGACGCCAGCTCTCGTGAGACCCGACCTGGCACACGGGACTCCGACACGGTTTGAAGTTAAGGGTCTTCTGATACTTTTAGTTAGAGGCTTCTTCAAAAACCTCTTATGGACCGGTAATGCAAGGTTGGTGAGCTCAGGTGATCGATTGAGGTATTGGACTATCCACATTTAGTTCCGTAAGTCCGAGGGGCGCGGGCGGCGGCGGAGGGGTCAACCCGACGCCGCGACGCCGCCGGTCGCAGGTTCATCTAAATGACACTAACTCTTGTGGAATCAATCGACAGAACAGATACACTACACTACACTACACTACACTACACTACACTACACTACACTACACTACACTACACTACACTACACTACACTACACTACACTACACTACACTACACTACACTACACTACACACACTACACTACAACACACAACTGACAGCTTCATTCTTGTACATCAGCCACCGCACCTGATGCTTTACTTTACGTTAGGTAACTGACGTTTTGTTTGGACAAAAAGTCCAATAATCCACCCACTTATATTATGGGATAGAACGATTTTGCACTGAGACGAGCGTGGGCATTGAGTATACGTTACAAAGTTCCATCCACGTTCCATCCAATTTTGATAATGCATGGATGAAATTAAAATTTAGTAAAATACCTCTGATAGCATGGGAAGTGTCAGTGAGCTCGCCATGGGAAGTGTCAGTGAGCTCGCCATGGGAAGTGTCAGTGAGCTCGCCATGGGAAGTGTCAGTGAGCTCGCCATGTGAAGTGTCAGTGAGTTCGCCATGGGAAGTGTCAGTGAGCTCGCCGTGGGAAGTGTCAGTGAGCTCGCCATGGGAAGTGTCAGTGAGCTCGCCATGGGAAGTGATAGTGAGCTCGCCCATGCGTCAGTGAGCTCGCCCATGTATATACGTACCAAGCCTGATCCGACGTCACAGTCTCCAACTAATGTGCATTAATTGTTGCCTGGAAGAAATCGCTTTAAGCGATAAGGCCGCCAATTCCATGTCTTTGTTTAGGATAAGTATTTTTTAATGTAATTTATGTTTTATTTGTTAATGGGCTATGAAATAAAGCATTATCTATCTATATATTAACTTGTACAATACATGATTAATAGAGTTGCGCGTGTCACACCTCCGCGCGTTAGGTCGTGCAGAGCCGAGCTCGGCGCTCTGCGGCACGTTAACGCTAACGTTATGGAAATAAATTTTTGAAGATATAAATGTCTGGAAATCGACATAAACCAAAATAAAGTGCTGCGCGTGCAAAACGCCGCGTGCGCAAGTTTGCTGATGGTGGAACCGGATTATGAACCAAACTATCTATAGTATAATAAAACAGTATGGGTTTAATTCTTTTTTTTTATTATTATTATTATCTATTGTATATACTCATACACTAGAGTATTATTACAATCTAGCCACAGATTTGGCTAATGGGCAATTTTGTTTTAACTTATTTTTATAAAAACTTTATACTAAGAACGTGTCCATTGGCACTTTTCTTATTGTTTCTATTTACTTAAGGGTAAGACACTTGGTTCATGTGTTCTTTAAGATAGCACTTATGCACATACACTATAGTTATCACTACACTAACTCAAAAGGTTTTGTTCTTTTGAGCCTTCTTACTATGTCCCTGTTGTCGAGGAGCTGGATCGCCTCGACGTTCACATGATGATGAAGCCTATGTTCATGAGCCTCTGCGTATTTTTGTATTACTTTGTTGACAAATTCAATATTCAGGTCCCGATGAATATTGTCATTTCTTATGTACCAAGGAGCGTTAACAATTGACCTGAGTACTTTGTTCTGGAATCTTTGTATGATGGCTACGTTTGTCTTTTTGGTACAGCCCCAGAGCTGTATACCATAAGTCCAGATTGGCACGAGGACTTGTTTATATAATAAGATTTTATTGTGTACTGCTAATGTAGAATTTCTGCCAATCAGCCAGTACATCTTTTTATAGCGAATCTCTAACTCCTCTTTTTTCTTCTTGACGTGAGCTTTCCAGCGCAGCTTGGCGTCTAAAGTCATGCCCAAATACTTTGCTGTATTTTCGTATGGTATGATGGCCCCGTTAATGAAAACTGGATGGTATTCGTTTCTTTTATTTGTGAAGTTGATGTGACTTGACTTCGATTCATTCAATTTTGTTCTCCGGGTTTTGGTCCAGTTGTGTATATTATTAACCGCAACTTGAACCTTTTCAGCTGCTTCCGCATGCGTTTTTCCTGTGGCTATAATTGCTGTGTCATCAGCAAAAGTTGCGATGGTGTTGTTTTCTTGTTCTGGGATGTCATGTGTATATAAAAGGTACAGGACCGGTACACTTCCTTGCACCCCTGCTTTGATTTCCTTAATTTCAGAGCAAGAATCATCTTGTCTTATTCTAAAGGCCCTATGAGCCAAGTACGATTTAATTATTTCTACGTATTCTATTGGTAATATAGTTTTTAACTTTATTATTAGGCCTTCATGCCATACTTTGTCGAATGCTTGTGCAACATCAAGGAATATTGTAGTACATACATCTTTATTTTCAAGTGTTTTTTCAATAATATTCGTTATTCTGTGTACTTGATCTACAGTAGAATGTTGTTCTCTGAATCCAAATTGATGTTCTGGGAGGAGTTTCTTTTTCTCAATTATTGGTTTAAGCCTTTTTAACCTCGTAAGACCCATTGTGACCACCTGAACCCAAAATACTAGTATGCGTTCCGACCCAGTAACAAAAATCAGGTCATCATAATTACCACCCACTGGTATCAACCGAGAACAAATAAAAAAATCGCTCACAGATTCAAAACTTCGCGTGTTTCGGCTTGGTTTTTACTTGTCACTGATTGGTCGATTTGCTATTGACATTTGACACAACAAGCAAGTAGCCGACCAACCACAGATCAGTCTCTTTCGCGAGTGAAACAAGCAGCCATGGACCGCACACGTCGACGGGGTGAGTTTGAATCTGTATAAATCTTATCAATCCCTTGTTTTTAGCTACAAATTATTTAGTATGACGTTAATAAGATGTTATTTTATGTAGATACCATAATAGTTTTGAAAATTCTATTGTTTTTAAAAAAATATATCTATGGCAAGAAATATGAGATTAGGCGATCACATCGGGCGGCAATAGCAATTGTAACAATTTTTTATTTGGTATCATGTGATGGCAATGGGCGTTCGTTTTAATATTCTTTGAAATAATTTTTAAAATTATTAAATATTTCTTACAGTCTGATTTTGTTTTTTTTTATATTTTGGTATTTGTTTGTGGGTATTAGGTTTTTTTTGTTTGGGAGCTGAGATCCAGATGGTTACTATCAATTATCGGGGATTCATCATAAATTTTACAAATTATAATATCATTATTATATTTACAGTTTTACGTGAAAAAGACGTTTTAGTAGTCTTCTGCTGCAGAAGCATTTATCCCCACAGATGAAGACTTAGACAACCTCGATCCACCTTTTACACTTCAGGTCTTATTCCAGAGGTTCTGAAACATCCGATGAGGAAATAGCCCAAGGAAGCGGATTACAGCAACCTCCTTCAAATATCACTCATGATGCATCTGCGGTGGAAGAGGCGATGTATATCTGGCCCCCGTCGTAGGAATATACTACCATTAGTAAATTAGATCCAAGCAGGTCTGAAACATTCGATGATAAAATAACCCCAAAAGTAGTGGAATACAGCATCTTCCTTCAACTGACACACGTGTAGCATCTGGAGGAAGAAGTATTCGTGGTCGCCGTAGTAGAAATATACTCCCCTCTACAAATGGATCTCCGATCTGTTCTCAAAAAGAATTTCCACCGAAAGAATTACAATAGAGCATTGCGCATCTGTCACAGAAATTGTTACAACGAATTCTATGAGTAGCTAGAAAAAAATATATTTTCAATACAAAATTAAAATTTTAGATATATACAGAATTGTAATTTTTAAATTTATAGAGGTTTTATAACTTTTAAGAAAAGTTTGACGTTTGTTATTTAAGTTTTATTGTAAAATAAAACTTTGGATTTAATATTTTTTTTATTTACTTATAACCAATGTCATCATATGACGACAAAAAAAAATTACGTTATATTATAACAACGACCCAATGTCATCGCACGAGAACAAAAAAAATCGTATTTGTAATAGCAAAAACTAGTTCCTAATGGTGTCACAACATATGGTAAAAAAGGATTTTTCTATGAGTTTATTAGAACACTTTCAAATAAGTTCATTTTACCCTGGGCGGTAAGCACTATATTTATTTAGTTCTCAAATGAAGACATTGGGTGGCACTTTCTCACATGTGATTTTCACCCTGGGCCTTACGAGGTTAAGAAAAGCTTTTCAAATAACTTTGACATAATTGGTAGCAAGGAGATTGGTCTGTAGGATGTAGTCTCTTGGGGTGGTTTTCCTGGCTTAGCAATCTGTACGGAGTACCGCACGATAGGTAGAGTAAATAAAGTAGGTCTAGTAAAGCTAAGCAGATTTACCTACTTAAACACATGTTTTACACCAATTTGCTTACCTACGTATTATTGCACAATTACCAATAAACATTAAATCAGTGTCGAACTATCACTCGGGGGTTTGATTCGTACTTTATCCTTCCCTCTAACTATTTAACTATTATATAACTGTAGGAACCCCTACACAATCATTATTACTTCCGCAATTTTCCACAAAAATCTGGTACATATTTCAGCCGGAAAGAAGCATTTATAAGACATGTTAGTTTGACCATTGCTTTTTTGGTAGGTTATGTAATACTTCTCCTGAAATTAGGTCAAATCCAGGAGATTTTCTGGTATTTATATTCAGTTTTATTTCACGCCAGACTTCTTTAGGTGAAACAAGCTTTATCTCTTGGTGTTCAATATAAATTCCATCTAAGTTTGTGTCGTAATTTTCGCCTTCATTTGGTTGAAATATGTTTTCTAGGTGTTCTGCAAATGCTTTGCATTTTTGTTCGTTACTGACGGCCCATTCCCGGGTCCGGTTTTTATTGGTGGGATCTGGTTAATAAGTTGTTTCATGTTCTGTGTGGCTTTCCAAAGAGAGTAGTTTGTATTGCGATCATTGGATAACTTTTGTAAGTACTTGTTTGTTGTTTCATTGTTGTATTTTTGAATTTGTCTTTTGAGTTTCTTGGTAAGAAAATTCAGTTTATTCTTGTCTTGTGGAGATCTAGATTGGTGCCAGCAGTTTCTTTGTTTACGTTTTTGCTCTATAAGTCGTTTTATCTCTGTGGGATAGACATTCTTAGCTTCTCGTGTTTTGATGCTAGGTGTATTTTCCCATGCAGTTTTCTGTATAAGGTAGGTAGGGCTAGGTCCTGGTCAAGCTGCTCTGGAGTTTTCAGTGTAACTTTTAGATCTACTTTAAAGTCAAGTTCAGTTTTCTCTCCCAGTCTGTACGTTTGTTAACTAATGTTGGATGTTTTTCAATATAAGAAACTTTCTCGCTGATTTCTAGATATATTGCAGAGTGGTCGGAGTTCATGTCAAAACTCTGCGTGGCTCGTAAATAGTTTGATGATTTATTTTTATACACAAAAAAATCTATCAGCTCAGGAATTTTTTGTGTATCTGCTGGCCAGTACGTAGGAGATCCTGTTGATATAACATCACATTTATCTTCTCTCACTGCGCTCATTAGCTCTCTACCTTTAGTGTTGGTTAGCCTTGAGGTATTTTTTGCGTTAAAGGGGTTTTAACCCCTTTAACGCAAAAAACACCTACTGGGGCTCTGGGTTTAATTCTGTCAATTGAAAATATTTTGATTTTTTTTTCGAGTACACTCTAATAGCTTCGCTGAAGCCATGTAGGTTCTTTTTCATTTTTGTCTGTCTTTCCGTTTCGTAGCCGCGCTTCGCTCCGAAACTACTCAATGAATTCAAAAGAAGCTTGACATGATTTGAGTTCTTACTATGAAGAAGGACAATACTTTGAATTGCAGTATTCAGTAAGCACGGGGATAGGGGATGAGAGTCACAATGTGCGTACGTCGTTGTAATTCAGTAGGCACGGGGGATAGGGGATGAGAGTCACAATGTGCGTACGTCGTTGTAATTCAGTAGGCACGGGGGATAGGGGATGAGAGTCACAATGTGCGTACTGCGTACGTCGTTGTAATTCAGTAGGCACGGGGGATAGGGGATGAGAGTCACAATGGGCGTACGTCGTTGTAATTCAGTAGGCACGGGGGATAGGGGATGAGAATCACAATGTGCGTACTGCGTACGTCGTTGTAATTCAGTAGGCACGGGGATAGGGGATGAGAGTCACAATGTGCGTACGTCGTTGTAATTCAGTAGGCACGGGGGATAGGGGATGAGAGTCACAATGTGCGTACGTCGTTGTAATTCAGTAGGCACGGGGATAGGGGATGAGAGTCACAATGTGCGTACGTCGTTGTAATTCAGTAGGCACGGGGGATAGGGGATGAGAGTCACAATGTGCGTACTGCGTACGTCGTTGTAATTCAGTAGGCACAGGGGATAGGGGATGAGAGTCACAATGGGCGTACGTCGCGTCGTTGTAATTCAGTAGGCACGGGGGATAGGGGATGAGAGTCACAATGGGCGTACGTCGCGTCGTTGTAATTCAGTAGGCACGGGGGATAGGGGATGAGAGTCACAATGTGCGTACTGCGTACGTCGTTGTAATTCAGTAGGCACGGGGGATAGGGGATGAGAGTCACAATGGGCGTACGTCGCGTCGTTGTAATTCAGTAGGCACGGGGGATAGGGGATGAGAGTCACAATGTGCGTACGTCGTTGTAATTCAGTAGGCACGGGGGATAGGGGATGAGAGTCACAATGTGCGTACTGCGTACGTCGTTGTAATTCAGTAGGCACAGGGGATAGGGGATGAGAGTCACAATGGGCGTACGTCGCGTCGTTGTAATTCAGTAGGCACGGGGGATAGGGGATGAGAGTCACAATGGGCGTACGTCGCGTCGTTGTAATTCAGTAGGCACGGGGGATAGGGGATGAGAGTCACAATGTGCGTACTGCGTACGTCGTTGTAATTCAGTAGGCACGGGGGATAGGGGATGAGAGTCACAATGTGCGTACTGCGTACGTCGTTGTAATTCAGTAGGCACAGGGGATAGGGGATGAGAGTCACAATGGGCGTACGTCGCGTCGTTGTAATTCAGTAGGCACGGGGGATAGGGGATGAGAGTCACAATGGGCGTACGTCGCGTCGTTGTAATTCAGTAGGCACGGGGGATAGGGGATGAGAGTCACAATGTGCGTACTGCGTACGTCGTTGTAATTCAGTAGGCACGGGGGATATTGGATATTGTAAGCCTAAAGAAATAAAGTTATTGAGTTTGATAGGGGATGAGAGTCACAATGTGCGTACGTCGTTGTAATTCGTTAACGCGTTATCCGATTTCGTTGGGTGATTCTTTTGTAGTCAGAAACAGTGTTGCATGATCACTCAGACTCAATTCAATTTATTTCTTAAGATTTACAAAATACACATCATCAAATTTTATACCAGTTAAGAATTAGTATCCGATAAGAAATAAGGACCATTATAGGCTGTTGAGATGAGAAAATGAAATAAGGTCTTACAATTGCTTTTCTCTTCAGTTCATTTTGCTGAAACTGCTGAGCATAGGCCTGCCCTGTCTGCAGCTTGCTGCTTCTAGCATAGGCCTGCCCTGTCTGCAGCTTGCTGCTTCTAGCATAGGCCTGCCCTGTCTGCAGCTTGCTGCTTCTAGCATAGGCCTGCCCTGTCTGCAGCTTGCCGCTTCTAGCAATTGCCTGCAGTCTTTCTTTCGCATGTCGTCATCCCAATCTATTCAATCAAGTCTTCAATTCAACTTCTTCGTTTGCCAGAAACACGTTAGTCTCGGCGCTGCTCAAACTTATTTAATTCATATAATCTTAAGCCAATATTTATGGAACCTACTAGAATAACAGAAACTTTAGCAAAATGTATAGATAATTATATTTGTTTGCCAAAATGAAAACGTTGTTAGCATAAAAATAATCATATATTTAAAATCCAACCATTTATGTCAAAAAATTATATTATTTTTTTTTGTAAAAAATAATGGTTGAAATTGGATTGGAAATCTAAACCATTACCTAATTACTCAATCAACAACCCAACTTACGGTATAAATCGGGTAGTAGATCTGACCCCACTAACTTCAGATCAGTATCAGTACTGCCTATATTCAGCAAAGTTCTTGAAAACTGATTTTAAATCAATTACTTACGCATTTTAATAGCAATGACCTGCTGCATTGTAAGCAATTTGGGTTCAGTTGCGTCAGGTTTACTACTTATGCTGGTGTAGGGTTAGTATCGCATATATTGATTCTTGGGAGAAGTCGCAAGATGCTATTGGCGTTTTTTGCGACTTGTCAAAAGCATTCGATTGCGTACACCATGAAACATTAATCAGGAAACTACATCACTATGGAATAATGGACTCCTCTTTGGATCTTCTTACGTCTTACTTGAGTGATAGAATACAGAGAGTTGAGATTAATGGGAAACGGTCTGCGGGGTCTGTAGTTACAATAGGTGTACCGCAGGGTTCTATCCTGTGTCCTTTCCTATTTTTAGTTTATATCAACGACCTGCCTGATCTAGTAAAGAATAATCACGAGATTGTACTGTTTACCGATGATAATTCTTTATTTTTTAAAATGAAACGACTGAGCACAAATTTTGCCAATGTGAATAATCTCAAAAGTAGTCCATTGGTTTAGTGTCAATAATCTTTTGATTATCGAAACCAAAACAAAATGTGTTAGATTTATCCTACCTAATGTTAAACAAGTCAAGGTTGATGTTAACGTAAAGGGAGAAACGTTAAAAATTGTAGAAAGTACGGTATTCTCAAGAATCACCTTAGATAATAAACTTGAATGGGGCCCACACATATATTAGCTATCGAGGAGACTTAGTTCTGCAGCGTATGCAGTCAAAAAAATCCGTTTTCTTACAGACGTGGATACATCTAGACTTGTTTATTTCATCTACTTCCACAGTATTATGTCATATGGTATACTGCTGTGGGGGAACGCTGCAGATATTAACACCGTATGTGCTGCAGAAGAGGGCTGTTCGTGCTATCTATAATATGGGTCCCAGAGAATCCCTACGTGATAAATTTAAAGAAATAAACATAATGACAGTCCCCTATCAATATATTTATGAAAACTTGTTGTACACTCATAAAACTCGTAAACTTGTTGTACTCTCGTAAGCCTCAGGCTATTCCATCGTGCTATGCACTGGCAGGACAGCTACTTACTAAAGCTACTGGCATGCGTGATCTTGGAGTCTACCATGACTCAAAGCTACTTTTTAACGCTCATATAGACAACATAATTAGTAAAGCTTCGAGATCGCTGGGATTTGTCATGCGAATCTCTAAGAGCTTTACAAAGGTCAAAACTCTTAAACTTTTATATTGCACGTTTGTAAGGAGCTATCTAGAATACGCATCTCAGATATGGAACCCGCGTTACCAGAAGTACATTGATCGTATAGAAAGTATTCAGAGGCGTTTCTTGAGATACCTGTGTTTTAGAGTAAAGATCCCTTACAAATCTTTAACCTATGATGAACTCTGCAAGAGGTTCCATTTCTTGCCACTCAAAAATAGACGTGACATAGCTGATTATCTTTATATACTTAAGATTATCAATAACGATGTTGACTGTCCAGAACTTCTTGGCAAATTAGACTTTAATGTACCACGTAGGCAGCTTAGACACAATCCCTTACTACATGTCCAACATGTTGGAACTAATTATAGACAAAATTCATTTATAGTGCGAGCGAGCGGCACTCTCAATGAATTCAGCAAAATGTTGAACATTGACCATTTTAACACCAGCATTCACAGGGCAAGGCGATGCATAACTCTTAACTTCTTTTGCACTTGATGTAGCTATATTTTTAAATTCTACTTATTGTACTTGTTCTTTTATTACTTTATTAAGTACGAAATTGTCGACAGTTTTGTTTTGTGTTCACACTTAGGTATTTTATTATGTTTCTATTAGCGAGTGCCTATTATTAGCTTTCTGTATCTATTTTAAGTTCTATTGTTAATAGTTAAGCTGATGGCAATCCGAATTAAAATAAATAAATAAAAATAACAAAAGCTTCCCTGAAAATAGATATCCATAATATTTATACTAGAAATAAACATAAACTCGCTGTGTCCGCAACCAGGCTTCACAAGATAAATGTATCTTTTAAAGGGCAATGTATACGGTTCTACAACAAAACTCCTGGTGAGTTGCAAAATCACAAATCTATCAGTAAATAAATTCAAACAAATTGTCAAAACCTTTCTGTGCAAAAAGGCTTTCTACAACATATCAGATTATTTATGTAGAAGATAAAAAAGCTAGGACGGGTTTTGCTCCAACTTAAAATATAACAACTAACAAGCTAAAGGTTCCTTCGTCGCTTATTTACTTTAGTCTACGTAACGAAGCGACAGAAATAAAAAATATCGCTTTATTTCCGTGTGTGTTTTATTTTAAGAATTTGACGTTTTCTAATTGTTACATTTTTGTATTTATATGGAAATAAAGCATTTTTGATTTGATTTGATTTGCGGGGCGGCCGGCGGGGCGGCCGGCGGGGCGGCCGGCGGGGCGGCCGGCGGGGCGTCCGGCGGGGCGGCGCGTCGTAAATTCAAATCAACTTAGGCATTCATCCATCGCGGTCACTCTCACAATAAAAATAACAATTTGATTTTGTATTTATTTTAATTCGCCGCTGAATTTGTTTATTATGCGTCGAGGTAACAATTTGTTTATTATGCGTCGAGGTAACAATTTGTTTATTATGCGTCGAGGTAACAATTTGTTTATTATGCGTCGAGGTAACAATTTGTTTATTATGCGTCGAGGTAACAATTTGTTTATTATGCGTCGAGGTAACAATTTGTTTATTATGCGTCGAGGTAACAATTTGTTTATTATGCGTCGAGGTAACAATTTGTTTATTATGCGTCGAGGTAACAATTTGTTTATTATGCGTCGAGGTAACAATTTGTTTATTATGCGTCGAGGTAACAATTTGTTTATTATGCGTCGAGGTAACAATTTGTTTATTATGCGTCGAGGTAACAATTTGTTTATTATGCGTCGAGGTAACAATTTGTTTATTATGCGTCGAGGTAACAATTTGTTTATTATGCGTCGAGGTAACAATTTGTTTATTACGCGTCGAGGTAACAATTTGTTTATTATGCGTCGAGGTAACAATTTGTTTATTATGCTTCGAGGTAACAATTTGTTTATTATGCGTCGAGGTAACAATTTGTTTATTATGCGTCGAGGTAACAATTTGTTTATTATGCGTCGAGGTAACAATTTGTTTATTATGCGTCGAGGTAACAATTTGTTTATTACGCGTCGAGGTAACAATTTGTTTATTATGCGTCGAGGTAACAATTTGTTTATTATGCGTCGAGGTAACAATTTGTTTATTACGCGTCGAGGTAACAATTTGTTTATTATGCGTCGAGGTAACAATTTGTTTATTATGCGTCGAGGTAACAATTTGTTTATTACGCGTCGAGGTAACAATTTGTTTATTATGCGTTGAGGTAACAATTTGTTTATTATGCGTCGAGGTAACAATTTGTTTATTATGCGTCAAGGTAACAATTTGTTTGTTATGCGTCGAGGTAACAATTTGTTTATTATGCGTCGAGGTAACAATTTGTTTATTATGCGTCGAGGTAACAATTTGTTTATTACGCGTCGAGGTAACAATTTGTTTATTATGCGTCGAGGTAACAATTTGTTTATTATGCGTCAAGGTAACAATTTGTTTGTTATGCGTCGAGGTAACAATTTCAACTACTTTTGTTGCAGTGGTTTTTATTCAAAATTCATAAAACAAATAAAAGGCCCCGCGTGCGTGTGCATGCAGGCGACATCGTGTGTTCATAGTGTTTTGTATTAATACAAAACACTGTTGCAGGTTGACAAGCCCCGCGGTGGAGGATGACCCGCACGAGGAAGCGGCACGACAACAAGTACAAGAAGCGATGACGTGACGCGTGACGTCACCATGCTGGAGGAGGGGCGCGAGCTGGCGCGCGTGTACTGCGCGGGGGTTGAGGGGCCAGCGGCGGGGGTTCCCTGCTGCCGGTGTGCGGGGCGCGGGGCGGGCGCGCGGGGGGCCTCGCCCCTCGCCTGCCTTGCCGTCTGCGCGCTGGTGCTCGCCTACAACCTGCTGGGAGGGCTGCTGTTCCTAGCGCTGGAGGGGGGTGGCGCAGGCGCGGGCGTGGGGGCGCAGGAGACGGCCGTGGCCGCCTCCAAGCCGGACCCGAGCGGGGCGGCGCACGGCGCGGAGCTGCGCGCACGCACCGTGGACCGCCTGTGGGCCATCACAGAGGACCTCAACATCCTGTACAAGGAGAACTGGACCGCGCTGGCGGCGCGCGAACTGCTGGCCTTCCAGCGCGCGCTGCTGCCCCCCCCGCGCGCGCCCACCCGCGCTGCCCGTACTACGCGCCCGCACCGCCCTCCCTCTTCTGACCACCGCTGGACATTCTCCACCAGCTCGCTATACGCACTCACACTCATCACTACTATAGGTCAGTTCCAAGCTCCACGAGACTAGAGACTGTAGATACGAGTAGGTAGTAGTGGGTATAGTTCAGCTGCTGTTGATGTCAGCTCGTTTTACTTGTTGCTTGCCTGTAAGCTAACGCCTCACCAGAGATCCTATACAGGTAGTCTCTGCAATGCTAAACTCGCAATATTCACAGAAGGTAAACAGCTGATGGAATCAAACGCAAGTATCATTGATATTTACATCAATATTTACGGACGCCGTCGAATCCGAGGATGTAAACGCGCTGGAGTTAAATATTTATAGACGCTTCAAATTCAGACCGTTTCAGAGAATCTGCCTGAATCCGTGATGCGAGTTAACACTTGCATGTTCGTGCACTTTTATAATCTTGTTTGGAGTCTGGCTGTACTCTACATGAGGACTCCGAAACTCTGACAGCTTTTATGAGGACCATCCTCAACATCTGCCTCGCCTCTATGCCAACGGTACAATGAATACCATTATCAAACCGAAACTTAAGCAGAGCTTGTGTTATGTGTACTAGATAACTGTTAGACATAATACACAAATATACCTTTTTCAATTACACATATAAAATGGCTAGAAGACCCAACTAAAATTACATATGAAAATAGCACAAAAAATTGCTAGCTACCGCATCTAACAGATCCAATACAGCCAAATCGAATTAGGGTCCTAATAGTTATTAATATCAGGTTATGTCCATGATCCGTGGACGCCTGGATCCTCCGCGGATGTCGGCCCCACACTCCGCCAGCGCACACTACGCCGGACCCCGGGGGGCTAGCGGCTAGGCAGTCTGGGACATGGTATCTCATCCCGAATTTGCGACCGAACATTGCTTCCCTTGGACAAGGATAGCAATGTTTACTCTCACAAATTGGTCGGCTATTTTGTATACATATTTAGCAAAATTACAGAGGGTGGGTAATGAAGTAAAAGGTTAGAGAATGTATACTTAGGGCTAATTTCAAGGTTTTCTGGATCATTCATTTGGATAGAACTCATTTTGTGTGATCATCGTTAGCTTTCTTCTTAATATTATTTTCTTTCACACATTTAGCATTGAGAGAAAGTTTGTATCTCAGAATCCAAATGAGTCACTCAATGTTATTCCCGACAGGGCACGGCAACGTGACTCCGTCGTCCACGTCGGGCAAGCTGGCGGCCGTGGTGTACGCGTGTGCAGGCATCCCCCTCGTGATGCTGTACCTGGCGTGCGTGGGGGGCGCACTGGCGCGGGGTGCGCGGGGTGCCTGGGCGTGGCTGCGGCCCGTCGCGCGCCAGGCCCCGCGACCCCCTCCGCACCCAGGGGGCCGGACACCCTTCCAGGCCGCGCTGAACCTGTCCACCCTGGGCCCAGCTGTGCCCCGCTCCTGCGGCGCCCACGCGCGCGTGCCCGTGCCGCTCAGCCTCGCGCTGCTGCTCATCTACATGGCGGCGGGCGCGGGGCTGTTCCACGCGACCGAGCAGTGGGACCTTCTGGATGGTTGCTTCTTCGCCTTCTCGAGCCTCGCCACCATCGGCTTCGGCGACCTCCGACCCGGCCAGCGCGCCGGCCGCTCCGCCGCCGCCGAGGACCTGGCGCTAGCGGCGTGCTGTCTGTACATCCTGGTTGGAGTGGTAGTGGTCGCCATGTGCTTCGACCTGGTGCAGGAGCAGCTGGGTGCGGTGCTGCGGCGGGTGGGAGGGGGCAAGTCACGCGCCGTGCACGTGGAGGTGTGCGAGGAGAAGGCGGCCATGGCGCTGGTGTCCTGACAGCGCGCGTCCCCCGCGCCCGCGCCTGCGCCCCCTCCCGCGCCGCGCCCGCAGGTGCAGTTCAAGCTGGACAGCCTGCACCCTACCAGGTTCAGCAGCCTGCCGCGGAGGAAGTCGTCCGCCTACGGCGAGGAGAGCTTCCAGCGCCATGCGCCGGCGCGCCGGTCCGCCGGACACGCGCCCCCGGGCCCGCATCTCGGGCACAACGAACGATGTGTAGAGTACTTCGTGCCGAGAAGTCTCAGTGAATTTAATCTCAGTGCAGTGGGGGACCTCTACGACCTGTCATTGGACAGGAAGGTGACCGTGAGGGTGGCAGGGGGGGCCGCGCGGGACAAGATGGTGACGTTCGAGGAGGACCGGCCCGCGCCGCAGGAGGACGTGTTCATGTGACGTGCTGCAGGTGCAGGGCTGTGCTGGGGACGCTGTTTGTTATTATAAATAAAAACGTTTCTACCATAAACTAGTTTCATTGTAGATAGCAGTAGATAGCGTGATCAATGACTTCGTATCGCAGCGGCGGCGGCGGCGGCGGCGGCGGCGCGCAGGTCCTTTATAGATACTTCTAGTTGAACGACGAAATACAAAAGAATCGTAGGGGATAGTGTCGGCGTGGTCGTTCCGGGAAATAGTGGCCGTTAGATGTAGGGGGGTCGCGGGGCGGGGCGGGTGTTGTCACGCGCTCATTGCCGCGCACGAAGGGGGACTGGCTCGCCGGCCGTAGCCAGCAATGGACGGCGGATGGCGCGCCTCGAGGGGACACTCAAACGACACTCGACAACATTGCACACACTTTTATTTCGTATTTTTGATTTTTTGAACAGTCGGTGATAAATTAGAACCTGAAAAGGATCCGTCATGGATCCTGATGTCTACGTGTTCGCAACACAGTAGTTGATGGAAATCTGTATCACAAAGGTCAGAAGAATTTGGTGTTTTTGCAAAGCGGATGCGGGGCCGGAACCAGAAGCCTGACCTACTTTTGTCTCCGACGGTACGTTTGTTTGCAAAAGGTTCTCGTTTGATTACTTTTGTCA
Source organism: Eupithecia vulgata (assembly GCA_946478455.1). Lineage (NCBI taxonomy): Eukaryota > Metazoa > Arthropoda > Insecta > Lepidoptera > Geometridae > Eupithecia > Eupithecia vulgata. The sequence goes on along the minus strand of OX297880.1, from coordinate 13,198,409 downwards.
AGCTCAAATTCCACAATCGCTCACTCTGAGATTCGAACCCGAGATTTTACGCAATAAAATAAGGAAGCGCTTGTGTCGGACAAAGAAAATGTATGTTTGCTATCACCGAATACTGAATGTTTGTACTCTCAGTACAGGCAAAGAAATATTATAATAATCGTAGTATATACATATATATATGGTATTCGATTCAGAAAACGGTAGTTTACGTATGTATCGAGTATCGCACAGTGCGAGCATACCTAGTATGCACCGACAGATTAACAGTTTTAGAATGAGTACTATGAAACAGATATAATCACATTAATAATTTAGATTTTTTCATTATTTTCATTTTTTTTGTTCTGTCAATTATATATATAAATTTTTGATGAAATTTGAATTATGTAATTCAAATTTCGCCAAATAATATAATAATTTAGCCATATTTTTCTTTAGTAAAATTTGTAGTGCTTAAACAAAATTTTGTTAATTTCGCGCTGATTGCGCTAGCCGCCCTCAGCCCTGCCGCAACTGGTAGTGCACTAGCCGTCCTGCCTCGACTGGTAGTGCGCTAGCCGTCCTGCCTCGACTGGTAGTGCGCTAGCCGTCCTGCCTCGACTGGTAGTGCGCTAGCCGTCCTGCCTCGACTGGTAGTGCGCTAGCCGTCCTGCCTCGACTGGTAGTGCGCTAGCCGTCCTGGCTCGACTGGTAGTGCGCTAGCCGTCCTGCCGCAACTGGTAGTGCGCTAGCCGTCCTGCCTCGACTGGTAGTGCGCTAGCCGTCCTGCCTCGACTGGTAGTGCGCTAGCCGTCCTGCCTCGACTGGTAGTGCGCTAGCCGTCCTGGCTCGACTGGTAGTGCGCTAGCCGTCCTGGCTCGACTGGTAGTGCGCTAGCCGTCCTGCCTCGACTGGTAGTGCGCTAGCCGTCCTGCCTCGACTGGTAGTGCGCTAGCCGTCCTGCCTCGACTGGTAGTGCGCTAGCCGTCCTGCCTCGACTGGTAGTGCGCTAGCCATCCTGCCTCGACTGGTAGTGCGCTAGCCGTCCTGGCTCGACTGGTAGTGCGCTAGCCGTCCTGCCTCGACTGGTAGTGCGCTAGCCGTCCTGCCTCGACTGGTAGTGCGCTAGCCGTCCTGCCTCGACTGGTAGTGCGCTAGCCGTCCTGCCTCGACTGGTAGTGCGCTAGCCGTCCTGCCTCGACTGGTAGTGCGCTAGCCGTCCTGCCTCGACTGGTAGTGCGCTAGCCGTCCTGCCTCGACTGGTAGTGCGCTAGCCGTGCTGCCTCGACTGGTAGTGCGCTAGCCGTCCTGCCTCGACTGGTAGTGCGCTAGCCGTCCTGCCTCGACTGGTAGTGCGCTAGCCGTCCTGCCTCGACTGGTAGTGCGCTAGCCGTCCTGCCTCGACTGGTAGTGCGCTAGCCGTCCTGCCTCGACTGGTAGTGCGCTAGCCGTCCTGCCTCGACTGGGCGCACGTCGCGCCTCCAATAAGCTGTCAACGACACTCATTTTCTCAATTATCGATGAACAACCAGCCCCGGCATCACCGCTAGGCTTTAACTCCGACACAAATAGAGTTCATAATCACTCAGCAGAAGTGTAAGGGGTAAAAAAGTAATCGCACGAGCCATTTTAGCGAAATGTTCGCGTGACGTCACCAGTCGCCACGTTCTGCCTTAACGCTGTTATCTTTATAGAACGTTGGATAAAATATGCTAATTATTGGTAGTGATGGAAGCTGATTGGTTAAATATTGTTTTAATAAAGTTACCATCTAAGTACCGATGATATTTCAGGGGCAATCTGTGGCGTGGTCACCTGTGTCAATGTTTCAGCGGTAATCTGTGGCGTGGTCACCTATGTCAATGTTTCAGCGGCAATCTGTGGCATGGTCACCTGTGTCAATGTTTCAGCGGCAATCTGTGGCGTGGTCACCTATGTCAATGTTTCAGCGGCAATCTGTGGCGTGGTCACCTATGTCAATGTTTCAGCGGCAATCTGTGGCATGGTCACCTGTGTCAATGTCCGCCGGTAGTTCTAGGAAGGGTCGAGCGGTTTCTCAGAAGTCAACATCGGAATGTGAACCCTAGTAAAGTAAAGTTGTTTTACGTTACAATTAATTATCGGATGTTTTCCTGTCGGTGACAACACTTGATTACTGAAGCCGCAGGTACAGATAGCAACAAACTAATAACAAAGTCCCAATTAAAAGGAAGCGGACAATTAATGTACTTACAAACAAACAAACAAACAGCCCCAAACAAATACGAAACTCGGAATAAAGTCACTTTAATGAATACCAGTTTTTTGCCAACCCTACCCGAGAACCCTGGGGAGAGGCGCGGGGGCGGCGCGGGGGCGGCGAGGTGGTAGCTCCTCGTAGGTACGCTCATGCTGGCGCGCGGCGCAGCGCGGGGGCGGCGAGGTGGTAGCTCCTCGTAGGTACGCTCATACTGGCGCGCGGCGCGGCGCGGGGGCGGCGAGGTGGTAGCTCCTCGTAGGTACGCTCATACTGGCGCGCGGCGCGGGGGCGGCGAGGTGGTAGCTCCTCGTAGGTACGCTCATACTGGCGCGCGGCGCGGGGGCGGCGAGGTGGTAGCTCCTCGTAGGTACGCTCATACTGGCGCGCGGCGCGGGGGCGGCGAGGTGGTAGCTCCTCGTAGGTACGCTAGCAAATTTATATTGAAATCAAAGCACAGAAAAATATTATCAAATTACAAATACATTATTATCTGTTGAAAAGTACCATCATTGTTATAAAATATGCCCAAACTAAACAGATGTTAACCTATTGATAATGTCTTAGACTTCTCAATCACGAAATACGTAGCTCCTATTGGTCTTCAAAAACAAAAGAATCGAGCAAGCCGGGGCTGGCAATCGGTCACTTCACAGAAAAATCATCCTAGTGGTGTAAAGGCAGATCCTCGGGCGATTGTACATACGAGGAGCTACCATCTCGCCGGCGTAAGCGTGATCTGTTCATTTCATTGTGACATGTTCATTTCTATTTAATATTTGTGATTGTCGGAGGACAAACAGAAAACTAAAAAATCTGATAAATAGATCTTTGTTCACAGTACCTACTGTATCCGAATTGAAGAGGACTTTGACGAACAAATTCAATGCGAAATCTCTAAAATCGAGGCCTTAGACTGCGAGTGGCGCGGCGCGGGGGCGGCGAGGTGGTAGCTCCTCGTAGGTACGCTCATACTGGCGCGCGGCGCGGGGGCGGCGAGGTGGTAGCTCCTCGTAGGTACGCTCATACTGGCGCGCGGCGCGGCGCGGGGGCGGCGAGGTGGTAGCTCCTCGTAGGTACGCTCATACTGGCGCGCGGCGCGGCGCGGGGGCGGCGAGGTGGTAGCTCCTCGTAGGTACGCTCATACTGGCGCGCGGCGCGGGGGCGGCGAGGTGGTAGCTCCTCGTAGGTACGCTCATACTGGCGCGCGGCGCGGGGCGGCGAGGTGGTAGCTCCTCGTAGGTACGCTCATACTGGCGCGCGGCGCGGGGGCGGCGAGGTGGTAGCTCCTTGTAGGTACTCTCATACTGGCGCGCGGCGCGGGGGCGGCGAGGTGGTAGCTCCTCGTAGGTACGCTCATACTGGCGCGCGGCGCGGGGGCGGCGAGGTGGTAGCTCCTCGTAGGTACGCTCATACTGGCGCGCGGCGCGGGGGCGGCGAGGTGGTAGCTCCTCGTAGGTACGCTCATACTGGCGCGCGGCGCGGGGGCGGCGAGGTGGTAGCTCCTCGTAGGTACGCTCATACTGGCGCGCGGCGCGGGGGCGGCGAGGTGGTAGCTCCTCGTAGGTACGCTCATACTGGCGCGCGGCGCGGCGCGGGGGCGGCGAGGTGGTAGCTCCTCGTAGGTACGCTCATGCTGGCGCGCGGCGCAGCGCGGGGGCGGCGAGGTGGTAGCTCCTCGTAGGTACGCTCATGCTGGCGCGGCGCAGCGCGGGGGCGGCGAGGTGGTAGCTCCTCGTAGGTACGCTCATACTGGCGCGCGGCGCGGCGCGGGGGCGGCGAGGTGGTAGCTCCTCGTAGGTACGCTCATACTGGCGCGCGGCGCGGGGGCGGCGAGGTGGTAGCTCCTCGTAGGTACGCTCATACTGGCGCGCGGCGCGGCGCGGGGGCGGCGAGGTGGTAGCTCCTCGTAGGTACGCTCATACTGGCGCGCGGCGCGGGGGCGGCGAGGTGGTAGCTCCTCGTAGGTACGCTAGCAAATTTATATTGAAATCAAAGCACAGAAAAATATTATCAAATTACAAATACATTATTATCTGTTGAAAAGTACCATCATTGTTATAAAATATGCCCAAACTAAACAGATGTTAACCTATTGATAATGTCTTAGACTTCTCAATCACGAAATACGTAGCTCCTATTGGTCTTCAAAAACAAAAGAACCGAGCAAGCCGGGGCTGGCAATCGGTCACTTCACAGAAAAATCATCCTAGTGGTGTAAAGGCAGATCCTCGGGCGATTGTACATACGAGGAGCTACCATCTCGCCGGCGTAAGCGTGATCTGTTCATTGTGACATGTTCATTTCTATTTAATATTTGTGATTGTCGGAGGACAAACAGAAAACTAAAAAATCTGATAAATTTATTTATTTATTTATTTATTTTTATTCGGATTGCCATCAGCTTAACTATTAACAATAGAACTTAAAATAGATACAGAAAGCTAATAATAGGCACTCGCTAATAGACACATCATAAAAAACCTAAGTGTGAACACAAAAAAAAAAAAAAAATCGTCGACAATTTCGTACTTAATAAAGTAATAAAAGAACAAGTACAATAAGTAAAAAATTAAAAATATAGCTACATCAAGTGCAAAAGAAGTTAAGAGTTATGCATCGCCTTGCCCTGTGAATGCTGGTGTTGAAAGGGTCAATGTTCAACATTCTGCTGAATTCATTGACAGTTCCACTCGCTCGCACTATAAATGAATTTTGTCTATAATTAGTTCCAACATGTTGGACATGTAGTAAGGGATTGTGTCTAAGCTGCCTACGTGGTACATTGAAGTCTAATTTGCCAAGAAGTTCCGGACAGTCAACATCGTTGTTGATAATCTTAAGTATATAAAGATAATCAGCTATGTCACGTCTATTTTTAAGTGGCAAGAAATGGAACCTCTTGCAGAGTTCATCATAGGTTAAAGATTTGTAAGGTATCTTTACTCTAAAACACAGGTATCTTAAGAAACGCCTCTGAATACTTTCTATACGATCAATGTACTTCTGGTAACGCGGGTTCCATATCTGAGATGCGTATTCTAGATGGCTCCTTACAAACGTGCAATATAAAAGTTTAAGAGTTTTGACCTTTGTGAAGCTCTTAGAGATTCGCATGACAAATCCCAGCGATTTCGAAGCCTTACTAATTATGTTGTCTATATGAGCGTTAAAAAGTAGCTTTGAGTCATGGTAGACTCCAAGATCACGCATGCCAGTAGCTTTAGTAAGTAGCTGCCCTGCCAGTGCATAGCACGACGGAATAGCCAGAGGCTTACGAGTATAGGTAGTAACGAAACATTTGCTGGGATTTAGTTCAAGCTTATTTAATAGGCAATAGTCTTCAAGACGGGAGAGATCTGACTGAAGAGCAACGATATCAAGGTTGGATGTAACAGTGGAGAATATCTTCATATCATCAGCAAAACATAGCAGATTTGATGATTTGAAGCATAAGTCAATATCTCTAAAAAAAAAAAAAGTAGTAAAGTAGTGGTCCTAGCAGAGACCCCTGAGGAACCCCACTAGGAACAGGAACCCAACTAGAAATATAGTTATTAAGAACAACTGCCTGTGATCGATTATCAATATACGATGCCAACCATCTTAGCAAATCACCTCTTATACCTGCTTGAGAAAGTTTCTTTAACAATGTAAAATGATCTATTCTATCGAACGCTTTACTATAGTCGGTGTATATTACATCAACTTGGTGACCATTGTCCATAGCTTGAGTTATATAATCATTTAGGAGTATAAGATTTGAAACTGTTGATTTACCTCGCAAGAACCCATGCTGAAAGGGACTAAATGTACTTTTAAGGGCCGAATAAACTTGATTATAGATAATTCTTTCAAAGACTTTAGCAATAATGCAAAGTTTAGAGATAGGTCTGTAATTTGAAACCTCTGTTTTAGATCCTTTCTTATGGACTGGGCTGATGAATGCAGATTTCCACAATTTAGGTACAGTATTCGTTGAAAGAGACTTTCTAAACAAAAGTGATATAGGATATGATATAGTAGAAGCACATCTGATAAGAAATTTAGAAGATATGTTATCAGGTCCAGGCGCCTTTGATGCATCCAACTTTTTTAGTAGGATCATAATGTCAGCTGGAACAATTTCAACATTACTGATGTCAGAAGTGATGTCAAATTCTAACTGATCAGTTACAATGGAGCTGATCTGACCTGGAGCGAAATTACTAGTGTTGTTAGCATGTAGAAAAGTAGATTTAAAATATGATGAAAAAGCATCACAAATAGAATCACCACCAGAAAAAGTAGCATTATTAAAAGTCACCGAGCTGGGCATTGAAAAAGATTTAGATCTGTTTTTCACGAACGTCCAAAAATATTTAGGATTTTTTAAAATCGAATTCTCGGTTGATTCAATATAACTTAGGTAGCATGCTGATTCCATTTTTTTAACTCTGGTACGCAACATTTTATAGGTTAATTCATCCGACTTATTGCCGTAGTTTTTAAATTTCTTGTAAAATTTATACTTTTCCCTAATGGCGCTTTTTAGTGCCGAATTATACCATACAGGGTAAGAGTGGTTATAAATATTTTTCATTGGTATGAACTTGTTTTGAAGATCATGAATACTCGCGTTAAATATAGTAACACACTCGTCAATAGAGCGCGATAAAAACATAGTCCTCCAGTCTAACTCACCGATCGCATTATTAATCGACTCATAGTCACCTTTATCAAATAGGTAGCGGGTGCGTGGCGCATAATTCAACAATGGCATTTCAAACGAGTTCACGTTAATTAATAAGACAGGGTGGTGCGAGTCAATCGGCGTGAGAGGATCTACACACTCAGAAACAGTTACTGATTGATTAGAAAATATTAAGTCAAGGATTCTTCCACTTTTGTTAACTATACCGTTATGTTGACTGAGGTTTAATGCACACATTTCATCAGTTAGCAGAAACTCATCTGTACTGTTTAAGTTTGTCGCGGAAAAACTAAAATTATCTGTAGGTAACCATGAAATACTACTTAGGTTAAAGTCACCGACGACAAGGACCGCATCTGAGGGGTTAACCGAAGCCACAAAATTTAGTTTAGTCAGAAAGTTAACTAATTGAGAACTAAATGTCAAACCATTATTTTGACCACATAAGTAAATAACACATAAATATAAATCAACCCATTTACGCGTATTGGTTTGTTTCATGCGTACGCACAACCACAGATCCTCAGCTGTGGAGTTAAATTGGGGTAACAACTTAACTTGCAAGTCCTTACGTGTTGCTACCAACACGCCACCACCTTTTGATTGACCCGTCAAACTATAATCACGATCACGGCGCCACACTAGATACCTATCATCCAAAAACTCGGAGTTAGAAATGCTATCAACTAACCACGTCTCAGTAAATATTATTACGTCATAAGAGCTCAAACAAGCATTACGAAAAACCTCCTCAGTTTTTGTTCTTAATCCGCGAACGTTCTGGTAATAAATACACAGATCACGATCATTCCTATTTAACGAAACCATTGTAAAATAATATCATAAAACATAATAGCAGCAACTGAGCAGCAATGTATGAAATAAGATCATGTTGTGTTAACAAACAGTCTGATCGAAATGTATCAAAACGTTCGGAAAGTAATTGAATGTAATTATGCGAGGTAATCAACAAATAACATTTGTAAAGCATTCGAAGTAGATTGCTATGGTAAGCAGTATTCATAAACGCGGGCGAGACACAAAACATATGATTGACAATTTTTACGCGAAGTAGTATGACGAAATAGTAAAGATTGCAATTAAAGACAAAAGTCATTAGCAAGGCAGGGGTGCACAACAATTTACAAAGTAGTGAAATTAAGATGGTAATATTACTTAAGGTTATTTTATAAAAATAATCTACGTTTACGAAAATTAATACTAGGATGCATTGGTGTTGCCAGCATGTTAAACAATTTTGTTTAAATCATTTTCGTTTCTAATGACGATAACTTTCGAAGATTCATCCCGGCGAACATGGATTTTACCATGCTTAACCCACACAAATTTGAAGCTCTTGTTCTGGGCAGTAGTCTTCGTCAGGGTGAGTAGTTTTTTCTGATCCGCACTGAGGTGGTCATTAATGTAGACTCTGTTTGAAGGCCCTGAGATGCCCATGTCCGTAGTAATTAGCTTTTCGGTACGCGCAGCTCCTATGAAATCTTCTTTAATGTATCTGTTTATAAAGCTGACTATAATTAGTTTCTCCTTCGAATTGTGCATAGGAACTCTAGATATGTAATTTATCTGGGTTTTTGGCACGACGTAGTTCACTTTCTTACCAATCTTATCTACAATAGAAAATAGATTTTCATCCTTCTTGATGGGCACTCCCTTGATCTCAATATTGTTTAGTCTCGACCTCTGTTCCTGCGCCGACTGTTCTAGTTTTACCTTGCTCACCTCGTTTTGTAGGCTGAGAACGGTATCCTGCAACTTCTCGAGAGTTGTTACCCTATTCTCCACGTTAGTAAGCCTTCCACCGAGCTCATCTAGCTTCTGACTAGTGTAGTCACATGTACCCCTTAGCTCTGACAGCTCCTGCTTGATCGACCGCATATCCTCACTGAGTTTCGGTAGGCTTGACAGCTGGCATTTCATCTCATAAATAGATCTTTCATATCGATCATCATATAAATAGATCTTTGTTCACAGTACCTACTGTATCCGAATTGAAGAGGACTTTGACGAACAAATTCAATGCGAAATCTCTAAAATCGAGGCCTTAGACTGCGAGTGGTGGCACGTAGTACCTACCAAGCGAGGAGTTTTAGTGTAGCACTTCTCGTAGCACTTCTCGTAGCGCTTCTCGTAGCACTCCTCGTAGCATTTCTCGTAGCACTTGTCGTAGCGATTCTCGTAGCACTTCTCGTAGCGCTGATGCTATTTATTTGTTAAAGCCAACTGTTGATATGAGATGCTGATACCCAAACATATCTTAATACCTTATCTAGGACGTTACACACCAAACTGTGGGGGGGGGGGGGGGTTGTGCCCCTTGCGGAGGGTAGGAGTCACAGAAGGATATACTTGCAATAAACACTGGCTACCTAAGTACTACCTAATAAGCGTGACTGGCATCTAATACATCATACAACTGGCCGAGTAGGCACATTCTGCGTTACGTCGTAGGCACTGTACTGGGAGACAACGCGTCGTCTCCGGGGAACTGCTCGCGTACGCCGGCCGCTCCACAGCACACAGTCCCTGTACTGGGAGCCAACGCGTGGTCTCCGGGGAACTGCTCGCGTACGCCGGCCGCTCCACAGCACACAGTCCCGGGAAATAAGCCGGTACAATAACCAATTGTCATTATTTGTGTTACTTTTTAAGAATTTAGTTATTATAGTGCGTAGGTAAGATCTAGACCGGGTCAGGGTCATTTCCTATGTTAGTGTTTGTTAAAACCTGTCAAGCAATACGAAGTAAACCATCAGAAAACCAAGCCGAAGGGAAGGAGCAAAGTATTTGTTTGCATCAAATTACAGACTCCGAGTTAGCGAGATAGTTGCTAGGTAGGTAAGTCGTTTGCAACGTAAATAAAATCATTATTGCAACGCCACAATAAACAATACCAGTGAGTGAATAATCAAGGCCAGAACTCATCAATTACAGTACAAAGTGGCTGAAGTTACCGAAAGTAAAGAACGCGGAGGGCGCTACTCGCCGCGACACTGGATGTTTACAGAGGCTGTTTAGTTAGAACTGTTTACGAAGCAGCCGGTAGCGCCGCTCGGGGTTATTTATTACATCACTATTCATTGAAATATGGAAGCTATTTACTGAATGGAAGGAATTCAGCAAAACCAAACGGAATGTTTGCCAACTTGAGCAGAACTGATTCCAGTCACCTCATTATGAAACTTATTACTCTATTTACATAAATCCACATAAATAGTCGCTAAATGCACGACCTACGTTGAGTTCCTTCTGAACTTACTGAGATGTTTTAAACTTCTTGCTTGATTACATTCATTACAATCGTAAAGTTCTTACACAAGTTTGGTGACGCTAGCGCTAGCTCCTACACAATCTTGGTGACGCTAGCGCTAGCTCCTACACAATCTTGGTGACGCTAGCGCTAGCTCCTACACAATCTTGGTGACGCTAGCTCCTACAAAAGGTTTAGTTGTACGCAATCTGTTAAACTGAAGCAGAGATTAGCCACAAGCAGAGATCTTTCTCACTGACACTGACACTCTTGCTTTTTGCTCAAAGTTGAGAGGAGTGTACGAGTCAGAGGGAATGTAGTGAAGAACCCTGGACGAGCTCTCGATCTACAAGTGCTTTCATTGTAAACAAAGCTTATTGTCACAAAAATATCTTTTGATGGTGTTTGGTCCCGGAGAAGGGTGCGGGCGGGCGGCGAGGGGCGGGGGCGGCGCCCTAGGGCGGCAGCGAGAGTGTCAGCGACCACCACTTCACATAATATTGATTTTAAAGAATATATTTACTTGGAAAGGAAAGTCGATAGTGCTTGTTGTAAGCTAGACGGCGTTTTTGTTTAAAAATCAGTTTTATTAGTACTTTAAAACATTTTGGTAAATTCATAAATACTCGTATGCGTTCTTTGACTTGTGCCCGACTACTGAAGAAGCAATTATTATCATTAGAGGGACTACACTTTACCATGGCGAGATATAATTTGTAACAAGAAATATTCAAGTAGATTAAACTTCACCGTTACACAGCTAAACTTCACCGTTACACAGCTAAACTTCACCGCTACACAGCTAAACTTCACCGTTACACAGCTAAGCTTCACCGTTACACAGCTAAACTTCACCGTTACACAGCTAAACTTCACCGTTACACAGCTAAACTTCACCGCTACACAGCTAAACTTCACCGTTACACAGCTAAACTTCACCGCTACACAGCTAAACTTCACCGTTACACAGCTAAACTTCACCGTTACACAGCTAAACTTCACCGTTACACAGCTAAAAAACAAAACTAACCCCGTGCCGGCCATCAGCTGCCTTTTATACTCCGAAGAACTTCCTCGAACATTCTCGTCCATTGCTGTCTCTAAAGGACCCATCACGAACTTTCCCGAATGTTCTGAGTATAGCTATCTCTTTCTGATGGTGCTATCTTTGTCACTGATGACGTCTCGAATGTTCTGAGTATAGCTATCTCTTTCTAATGGTGCTGTCCTTGGCACTGGTGACGTCTCGAATGTTCTAAATATGGCTATCTCTTTCTAATAGTGCTCTCTTTCACTCCTATTGCAAATTTCGCCATATACTGAAAAGTTCTTCAAAGGCCCATAAGTGGTCCTGAAAACGCCTGAAAACGGGTTTTCAGGTTATTGCGTCATCGGATAGAGGGTGGCCTGAAACGGACTGAAAACATGTTTCAGGCGCCTGAAAACGACGGCAACATGGGTGAATTTTTGATTTTCCAGTATGTGATAGAACTACTCCTGAAACGGTCCGAAATGGCTTTTCAGCCTGCTGAAAACGCTTCTAAAGCACTGAAATTGCCGTCTTAAGTTTATGGTCTAATCCAACGGCGTAACACTACCCCCTCCTTAGACATGCTCGTCCCGAGCATCATTATTTCCGTGGTATCTGGCCAGCCGGTCTACATGAACAATCTTGCTGGGACTACGAGGATTCCGCTGAATTCGATACGTGACGTCGTTTATTTTAGTGACTACCTTATAAGGTCCTTCCCAACTTGGAGACAGTTTCGGAGACTTTCCTACTCGTCGCATAGGGTTATGTAGCCACACCAATGAACCTTCTTCAAAACCGACTTGATAAGACTTCCGGTCAAATCGGGTTTTCATCTTTATGCTAGTTTGGAGCCCGTGTTCACGTACCAGCATGTGAACATCATCAATCCGATCCCTCAAGTCGCTCGCATATTCCGTGACTGACCTTGGTGTGTCAGGAGGACGTCCAGTCAGGAGATCCGCAGGTAAACGAAGTTCCCTTCCAAAATTCGCATATGCTGGAGTAACTGCCGTACTTTCGTGAGTTGCCGACCTGTAAGACATCAGGAAGAGAGGGATATGACGATCCCAATCTTTTTGGTGGCTTTCTACGACCTTGGCTAAATGTCTCTCCAGCGTCTGGTTGAATTCGACCATTCGACCATTCCGTCCGACTGTGGATGATACGCCGTAGTTCTCGTCTTATGAAGTCCCATAATGCGACAAGTCTCCTGAAAGACCGCAGATTCGAAGTTCCTTCCTTGATCGCTGTGAATTTCGAGAGGCACTCCAAAGCGACAACACACTTCGTTCACTAACTTTTCTGCTATAGTAACCGCTTCTTGATTGGGAATGGCAAAAACTTCAGGCCATTTTGTGAAGTAATCCATTACGACAAGAATGTACTTGTTTCCGGAATCAGATGTTGGAAACGGTCCCGCGACGTCTAATGCAATTCTTTCCCAAGGTGCTCCAACGTTGTACAACTTGAGTGTTCCTCTGCTACGAGTATGCGGTCCCTTGACAGATGCACAGTTAGTGCATCTTTTGCACCAGTTCTCAACATCTTCTCGGCAGTGAATCCAGTAAAAGCGTTGTCGAATTTTCATTAAAGTTCTTTTTACTCCAAGGTGTCCTCCAGATGTTCCGTCGTGGAAGCTTCTCAAAACATCTTTTACCTTTTTCTTTGGGATAATGACTTGCAGGTGAGCATCCTTCCCATTTGGTGATTCCCATTTCCTGCACAGCACTCCATTATGCATAACCAAGCTATCCCATTGTGCCCAGTAGCTTTTTGTTAACGCACTCATCGGAGCTATTGTAGCTCCGATGACCGCGACTCGAAAAACGTAGTGCAGGTGGGATGACGATTCGCGAAAGACTGCTGGCAGATGCTGGATGCGGCAAGCTGAAGACAGAGCGCTATGGCGCTCATTAGGGGAGGCCTATGTCCAGCAGTGGACTGGTATAGGCTGATGATGATGATATCGAAGATGATGTAATGAGGCAAGACATCGAGAGAAGATGAGTAATACGCAATATAAATGTACAAATTTTCGCATTAATAACATTATTTTTGCGATTTATGAAGATACTAGACATAAACATCGTATGTTTACTTTCCTAGTGATAATGAACGTAATTGTTCATTTATCTAGTCATAAACATCGCAACTGCTGCACATGCGATGTTTATGTTTAGTATTTCAAAAAACGTGAAATTATTTTTACTTATCATTAATAGTTTTTAAGTTATAATAACTCAGAAATAAAAGAAAAATCAGAAATATGTAAGTTATTTTAAAGTACACAATTCAAGCTACATTTAAAAGTGTCAATTTTGAAAAAAACATAATTAGTGTTGTCGTGACACCAAAAATAAGAACAAAATTTTTAGGCGCAAATTTCTCGAAATATGCCGCGATGCACTTACGCTGTTTATTATAAGAAGGGCAGTACATCACACCATCTTGGTTTTGGCACACCCGCACTAATCCAATCGAAAATGGGTTTCAGGTCAGGATCCCCTAATCCCCTAATGAGCGCCATAGCGCTCTGTCTTCAGCTTGCCGCATCCAGCATCTGCCAGCAGTCTTTTGCGAATCGTCATCCCACCTGCACTACGTTTTTCGAGTCGCGGTCATCGGAGCTACAATAGCTCCGATGACCGCTGGATGCGGCAAGCTGAAGACAGAGCGCTATGGCGCTCATTAGGGGAGGCCTATGTCCAGCAGTGGACTGGTATAGGCTGATGATGATGATATCGAAGATGATGTAATGAGGCAAGACATCGAGAGAAGATGAGTAATACGCAATATAAATGTACAAATTTTCGCATTAATAACATTATTTTTGCGATTTATGAAGATACTAGACATAAACATCGTATGTTTACTTTCCTAGTGATAATGAACGTAATTGTTCATTTATCTAGTCATAAACATCGCAACTGCTGCACATGCGATGTTTATGTTTAGTATTTCAAAAAACGTGAAATTATTTTTACTTATCATTAATAGTTTTTAAGTTATAATAACTCAGAAATAAAAGAAAAATCAGAAATATGTAAGTTATTTTAAAGTACACAATTCAAGCTACATTTAAAAGTGTCAATTTTGAAAAAAACATAATTAGTGTTGTCGTGACACCAAAAATAAGAACAAAATTTTTAGGCGCTAATTTCTCGAAATATGCCGCGATGCACTTACGCTGTTTATTATAAGAAGGGCAGTACATCACACCATCTTGGTTTTGGCACACCCGCACTAATCCAATCGAAAATGGGTTTCAGGTCAGGATCCTCTTGTTGCGCTTTCAGCATGACTTCATCGCTCCACTCATCGCTCCACTCATCGCTCCACTCATCGCTAACGGTATCCGTTCTTAACATTCGCACACATTCCTTGTCTTCTTGTTTTAAGCAATGCTTACAGTCGTCCGCACAAGGTCTTCGTGATAGAGCGTCAGCGTTTCCATGTGATTTCCCACTACCGTAGTGGGAAATCACATGGAGTTCGATGATGAAGTCATATTCCTGCAGTTGTTCAATCCACCGTGCCACTTGTCCCTCGGGGTTTTTAAATTCTAGCAACCATTTCAAAGCAGCATGGTCAGTTCTGATACGAAACTTTCTTCCCAGCAGGTATTTACTGAAATGCTGCAACGTCTTGACAACCGCTAATAATTCTCTCCGAGTGACGCAGTAATTTCTCTCTGGTTTTGACAACGACTTACTGAAGTATGCAATCACAACTTCAATATCTCCTTTCTTTTGTGACAAGACACCTCCAATACCAGTGTTACTAGCATCTGTGTCCACAATAAAATCTATTTCTGGGTCTGGATATCCCAATATTGGCGCTTCACAGAGTCTTCCTTTGAGATCATTGAAACTTGACTCACACTGTTCATTCCAGTTAAATAGTCGCTTTTCTTCCGTTAGTTGATGCAAAGGCTTTGCTATATCCGAGAAGTTCTTCACAAATCGTCTGTAATATGAGCAAAGCCCTAAAAAGGCACGTACTCCAGTTTTGTCTCTTGGCGTCGGCCAATCCTTCACAGCGTTAATCTTCGCAGGATCTGTCTGAATGCCATCCTTTGAAATCACGTGTCCCAAGTAATTGACTTTGCGTTTGAAAAGCGAGCATTTCTTCGAGCTGAATTTCAGATTTGCCCCTCTTAGCTTGGCCAGCACCTGCTCCAATTTATTCAAGTGGTCTTCGAAGTCTCTACCAACGATAATGATGTCATCCAAATAGACCAAACAAGTTTCCCCTAAAAGTCCAGCTAGTATTTGTTCCATTAATCTTTCAAATGTTGCTGGTGCATTACACAATCCAAACGGCATTACGTTGAACTGCGAGAGTCCCTTGCCAGTGGAGAAGGCCGTTTTCTCCTTATCCTTGTCCTTGATCTCGACTTGCCAATAGCTTTTTTTCAGATCCAACGTTGAAAACCATTTCATTCCATTTAATGTGTCTAAAGTGTCGTCGATTCTTGGAAGTGGATAGCTGTCCTTCTTGGTCACATTCACATCATTAAGTCGACGGTAGTCAATGCAGAATCTCATGGTCCCGTCCTTCTTCTTAACCAAAACCACGGGGGAACACCACGGGCTTGTTGAAGGTTCAATAACACTGCCCTTTCGCATTTCCTCAATCATGGCCTCTACTTCCTTCTCCCGAGCTACTGGAACTCTCCGAAGGCGCTGTCGGACAGGCAGGTTATCTCCAGTGTTGATCTCATGCTGAACCACTCCAGTTCTTCCAATATCATTGTCGTGCGCAGAAAAGACGTTGCAATATCGCTGCAGTAAGCTACGCGCCTTTAGAAATTCCTCCCTTGTAAGATCGTTCCTGGAGTCGTTCAGTAGCATTTCAATATCCACTGAAGGTGCAGCACGTCCAGGTTTCACGGTTTCGTCCGATTCCCGTCAGTTTCTTATCCAGGAGATTTCCTCACATGATCCGACCAGCGTTTCTTTACTGAGGACGCATTCCGTATCGCTTGGATTAAGAATCCTTACGAATGCTGTAGATGATGTGTTTACCATTGTACGGGCTGTTATCCATGGTTTATCAGCATCCAACTTCTCCACTACTACGCAGCAGTGAGACTTCACGTGGTTCGGCAATTTCACTGGAACCAAAACCTGCGACCTTGGTTGAAGAATGGTTCTCCTAGCACAGTAAACGTTTCCATTTACACCACCTTGCATAGGAATCTCATCAACACCAAACTTTAGAACTCCAACCTTCAAGTCGATTTTACAGTCATAACTCCTCATAAAATCTAATCCGATAATGCAGTCGTCCACGATGTTAGCAACAATCACTTTATGCCAATATCTTTTTTCACCAATTTTCAAAGCCAACTCTCGCTCTCCCTGGACGAAAATGTACTGTCCGGTAGCTGTCTGCAGCTGGAGATGCCTAGGTCGGACTAGATGATCTCTTATAAGGTGTTTTAGAAGCCGAGAGCTGATCACAGTCCGAGAAGCTCCGGTGTCTATGGTAAGGAGACATGGTATTCCACAGATTTCTCCTTTGACGACCAGACTGTTCCCGTCGTTCGCCTGTGAGATCATAATTGGGACATTTCGACCACCAGCCAGCACTCGTCCCGTAGTCCTGGCTTTTATTCGTTTCCCTGTTTTGGCTCCGACTCCACGGAGCCCTCGCTGTTGGAGCTGATGGGTCCCTCCTATTCCTTTCCGGACAGCTCATCTGCATGTGTCCACGTTCTACACATCGGTAACAACGTGGCCCGAATTCGCGGCGGGGAGCTTCCGGCTTAGGAGTCGACACTTCTCGTACCCTGAAAGGCCTAGATGAATCCTGCCGTACAGCTTCTACCTCGAGGGCGTGAGCTACTGCATCTTTCAGGCTTCCATGATGTCCCAAACGCACAGCTGCCCTCCCATCGATGAAGGCCTGCACCAGCATACTGTCCACAAAGGATGCTGACGTACGTTGATAGGCCTTTCTTACCAACTTTTCGATTTCCAGGGCCCACTGATGTAAGGACTCGTTACGTCCCTGCGTCCTGTCCTTTAACTGGGCTCGGTATACGTGCTCCAGGTGACTGTCACCGTATCGGGCTTCTAAGGCTTCCAGAAGGCGGTCGTACGTCAGGTCGTTTCCCAGAGCTTCGAGTGTGGTAAGGGCCTCGTCACGCAGCGCCAACGTTAGTGCTGTCCTGGCTTGCTCCTTACTCCAGCCATTAGCCTTAGAAACAGACTCGAACTGTAGCTTATAGGTGGTCCACGATGAGCTGCCATCGAAAGGTGGTACCTTGAATCTACCGCCTGCCGCTACCAATGTTTCAGGTACACAGGTACTTGTAGTACCACTAGCCACTTTAACTTCTAATTTTTGAAGGCGGTTTTTATAGGTGTCAACATCTGCCTTGACAGTTTCCACTTCCACCTTGTCGTTAACCTCATGGATTCGACTTTCCAGTTTTATATCCATGTTGGCCAGTTTTTCCTGAACCTCAAACATTTCTTTTTTCCATTCAGTCGTGGACTCGTGTACCTCACGGAGCATTTTGAGCTGTACCTCCTGCTGTTCCTCCTGGTGTTCCTTCTGTTCCTCCAGTTTTCTCGCCTGTTCCACCTGGTGTTCTTTCTGTTCCCGAAGCTGTTCCTCCAGTTTTCTGGCCTGTTCATCCTGTTTTTTCGCCTGTTCATCCTGTTTTTTCGCCTGTTCATCCTGTTTTTTCACCTGTTCCTGCTCTGTTTTTTCGCCTGTTCCACCTGGTATTCTTTCTGTTGTTTCGCCTGTTCCTTCAGGAGAAGTAAGATGGCGTTGAGGTCCACTCCATGTGCTGTTGGAGCCGGTGAATCCGGTGTACCAGGCGTCGAGTCTCCAGATGTTTGGCTTCGCGTCGTCACTCCCTTCGGCTCGGTTTCTCGTGGCGTTAATGGAATTTTTTCTATCCCACTTCTGACACCAAATGTTACGAGCGTGGGGTTCGGGTTTAATAGAAAAATGCACTAATTAATCCACTAATTAAAACAAACACTTTACTACAACTATAACACAGGATCATACGAACTGTACTTGAAAAATCCACTAGTCACAGTAAGCACTTATAACAATCCTTCTTCCGAGTATCACTTTGAACGCACTGTATCACACTCACTACACAACTCACTGAATCACGGTTAAAACTGAACTCACTGTATCGCACTTCGAACTGAACTGTATCACGGTTAAAACAAAACTAACTATGTCGCACTTCGATCTGAACTGTATCACGGTTAAAACAAAACTAACCCCGTGCCGGCCGTCAGCTGCCTTTTATACTCCGAAGAACTTTCTCGAACATTCTCGTCCATTGCTGTCTCTAAAGGAACCATCACGAACTTTCCCGAATGTTCTGAGTATAGCTATCTCTTTCTGATGGTGCTATCTTTGTCACTGATGACGTCTCGAATGTTCTGAGTATAGCTATCTCTTTCTAATGGTGCTGTCCTTGTCACTGGTGACATCTCGAATGTTCTAAATATGGCTATCTTTTTCTAATAGTGCTCTCTTGCACTCCTATTGCAAATTTCGCCATATACTGAAAAGTTCTTCAAAGGCCCATAAGTGGTCCTGAAAACGCCTGAAAACGGGTTTTCAGGTTATTGCGTCATCGGATAGAGGGTGGCCTGAAACGGACTGAAAACATGTTTCAGGCGCCTGATAACGACGGCAACATGGGTGAATTTTTGATTTTCCAGTATGTGATAGAGCTACTCCTGAAACGGTCCGAAATGGCTTTTCAGCCTGCTGAAAACGCTTCTAAAGCACTGAAATTGCCGTCTGAAGTTTATGGTCTAATCCAACGGCGTAACAATATGGATCAGTTGAGCTACCTGTAGATTGTTTGCAACAGTTTGCAGATAGCTTAATTGTTTCTATTGTTATTACTAGTTTTAATTTAAATTTGTTATTTGATTGTTATTTTCTTTCTGAATAAAGATATACTTTCCAAAAAAAAAACAACAGTGAAAACGAGTTGTGAAAGTTTTTTAGCAATGGCGGATAACATTTATCAGTTTTCCTATTCATTCATTCATTCATTCATTCATATATTTATTCGCCGTAGGAGCACAAGGCACACTTGGTTACGTCTATTTACATATAAATATTTATAATAAGGATATATTATGACTAACAAGAATATTTAAAATTTACTAACATAAACTATGCGCGCGCATCTAATAATGGCGATCAGCCATAGACTAAAAGAATGAGGTTTCTTTTTTCGCTTTTCGCGGATAGCGTTTTAGCCACGTACAAAATGGGGAATTCAAAGTTTACTTTATTTCAGAGAAAACAAAAGACATATTTTGAGTGAAAGTTTTATTTATTAAAAACGTACGTAAGTTAAAATTATCTATATAAACACAAAGTTGTATGAAATGAGCAAGCAATATGTACGTAATTTAATTTATTTTTACTGTTGAACACGATCTTTTTTGTATCGAAACTTTTTTAAGAACAAAGCAACTCAACCAACAAAATAGAAAAAAACCTATAACTCACTTGTGCAATAGCAATGAAAAAGTCACAGTTTGATTACAGATATCATTATGTGCCTAAATGAGGTGAAATAAGAGCCATTTTATGAGCTAGTGTGTTGAAAAATATATTATTATTTTATAGTAAATATTATAGTATAAAAATGTGTTTACCACAGTAACTCATACTGTGTTTACATATTGTGTTTACCACAGTAACTCAATACTGTGTTTACATATTGTGTTTACCACAGTAACTCATACTGTGGTAAACATATTATTTACAATTTTATTTTATGGAAAAATCAACTAGAATATTATTCGTTACATAACATACTGTGTCAAGTAAATGTGTCTATAAAATATTGCATTCTGTCATTCAGTATTCATTCACTCACCTCAGGGAACTTCATATTCCTGAATGTGCCAAATAACAAATACATGAGTGGAAGAGTGTGGCTAATTTCCTATAAAACGTTCGGTAATGTAGTAAACACATGTAGGTAATCTACGTGTAACTGCGTCGGCGCACGGCGGTTGCACGGCGGTTGCACGGCGGTTGCACGCTCCATCCTCTCCTGGAGAGAGAGCCCGATGCGATGGCGCGTCCAATTAAAGGCGACGTCTTACATGTTACGTCGAGTGCGGCGCGAGGCGGATCGAGTGCCCACTTCATCAGCAATGGCGGAGTCTTGGAGATGCCAAAGTGGAACTGATATTAACTGGTGAAATTTTAAGACAATTGAATTCAAAGTAAGGCCAGGATGTTTCTAGAACCGATTAATAAAACATAAACATAACATACAGGTTTTTCTAAGTAATTAAGGTAAGGGCATAAATAGGTCATGTTGTTTGGGTATGATTAGGTCATGTTGTTTGGGTATGATTAGGTCATGTTGTTTGGGTATGATTAGGTCATGTTGTTTGGGTATGATTAGGTCATGTTGTTTGGGTATGATTAGGTCATGTTGTTTGGGTATGATTAGGTCATGTTGTTTGGGTATGATTAGGTCATGTTGTTTGGGTATGATTAGGTCATGTTGTTTGGGTATGATTAGGTCATGTTGTTTGGGTATGATTAGGTCATGTTGTTTGGGTATGATTAGGTCATGTTGTTTGGGTATGATTAGGTCATGTTGTTTGGGTATGATTAGGTCATGTTGTTTGGGTATGATTAGGTCATGTTGTTTGGGTATGATTAGGTCATGTTGTTTGGGTATGATTAGGTCATGTTGTTTGGGTATGATTAGGTCATGTTGTTTGGGTATGATTAGGTCATGATGTTTGGGTATGATTAGGTCATGTTGTTTGGGTATGATTAGGTCATGTTGTTTGGGTATGATTAGGTCATGTTGTTTGGGTATGATTAGGTCATGTTGTTTGGGTATGATTAGGTCATGTTGTTTGGGTATGATTAGGGCGTTATCTGTGGAGAGCGGAAGCTTAGCATTTGCGTGTCAAAATCAGCTCCTGTTTTTCTAAATTTACAGTAGTTTTTAATTTTTTTATTATGGACTTTGTTGCACATGCGATTATGACGCCCGTAAGTTTAACAAGACAAAAAAAAAACAATTACAGAAACTTAAACAAAATTGAGTGATTTCCCTATTTCCCAGTTCGTACAGCCCTCCATTACGCACATATTACCTAACATTTATCTGGATTTAAGTGAACAGTTATATAGGAATTGTGGAATGCAGCGCCTAAACCACGATTCACTTTAGAATTGTGGAATGCACCGCCTAAACCACGATTCACTTTAGAATTGTGGAATGCAGCGCCTAAACCACGATTCACTTTAGAATTGTGGAATGCAGCGCCTAAACCACGATTCACTTTAGAATTGTGGAATGCAGCGCCTAAACCACGATTCACTTTAGAATTGTGGAACGCAGCGCCTAAACCACGATTCACTTTAGAATTGTGGAATGCACCGCCTAAACCACGATTCACTTTAGAATTGTGGAATGCAGCGCCTAAACCACGATTCCCTTTAGAATTGTGGAACGCAGCGCTTAAACCACGATTCACTTTAGAATTGTGGAATGCAGCGCCTAAACCACGATTCACTTTAGAATTGTGGAATGCAGCGCCTAAACCACGATTCACTTTAGAATTGTGGAATGCAGCGCCTAAACCACGATTCACTTTAGAATTGTGGAATGCAGCGCCTAAACCACGATTCACTTTAGAATTGTGGAATGCAGCGCCTAAACCACGATTCACTTTAGAATTGTGGAATGCAGCGCCTAAACCACGATTCACTTTAGAATTGTGGAATGCAGCGCCTAAACCACGATTCACTTTAGAATTGTGGAATGCAGCGCCTAAACCACGATTCACTTTAGAATTGTGGAATGCAGCGCCTAAACCACGATTCACTTTAGAATTGTGGAATGCAGCGCCTAAACCACGATTCACTTTAGAATTGTGGAATGCAGCGCCTAAACCACGATTCACTTTAGAATTGTGGAATGCAGCGCCTAAACCACGATTCACTTTAGAATTGTGGAATGCAGCGCCTAAACCACGATTCACTTTAGAATTGTGGAATGCAGCGCCTAAACCACGATTCACTTTAGAATTGTGGAATGCAGCGCCTAAACCACGATTCACTTTAGAATTGTGGAATGCAGCGCCTAAACCACGATTCACTTTAGAATTGTGGAATGCAGCGCCTAAACCACGATTCACTTTAGAATTATTGTGGAATGCAGCGCCTAAACCACGATTCACTTTAGAATTGTGGAATGCAGCGCCTAAACCACGATTCACTTTAGAATTGTGGAATGCAGCGCCTAAACCACGATTCACTTTAGAATTGTGGAATGCAGCGCCTAAACCACGATTCACTTTAGAATTATTGTGGAATGCAGCGCCTAAACCACGATTCACTTTAGAATTGTGGAATGCAGCGCCTAAACCACGATTCACTTTAGAATTGTGGAATGCAGCGCCTAAACCACGATTCACTTTAGAATTGTGGAATGCAGCGCCTAAACCACGATTCACTTTAGAATTGTGGAATGCAGCGCCTAAACCACGATTCACTTTAGAATTGTGGAATGCAGCGCCTAAACCACGATTCACTTTAGAATTGTGGAATGCAGCGCCTAAACCACGATTCACTTTAGAATTGTGGAATGCAGCGCCTAAACCACGATTCACTTTAGAATTGTGGAATGCAGCGCCTAAACCACGATTCACTTTAGAATTGTGGAATGCAGCGCCTAAACCACGATTCACTTTAGAATTGTGGAATGCAGCGCCTAAACCACGATTCACTTTAGAATTGTGGAATGCAGCGCCTAAACCACGATTCACTTTAGAATTGTGGAATGCAGCGCCTAAACCACGATTCACTTACCGTACTGAACCGTCTGTGTAAACTACTATCAAATCTAATTCGGTGTTTATAAAATCAAAAATCATGTTTTTTAAGCTCGTAGGATTGTAAAGGTAAATTAAATCTGTATTGATTTGATTTCAAAATATTTAAGTATAAAACGATAAAAACTTACTCCAAAATCTTTATGATAGGTACCCTTCATACCTAGACACCCTATACCACCTCCCTAGACACGCTGTACCACCTCCCTAGACACGCTGTACCACCTCCCTAGACACGCTGTACCACCTCCCTAGACCAAACACGGTTATTGTAAACATAATGGGAAGATAAACAATGGAACCTCATCAATTACCTCTAAAATATGCAAACGAACCTGCCGCCGGCATTCGTCGGCGTCCTCCACAAACATAATGGGAAAATAATTGAATCTCCAAGAAACAGGTGCGAAGTCTTTTGGCCACGGCGACTGTGGCCGGAATGGGACGAGTCATTGTGGGGACTGGTGAGACACGCTGACACAGGCCGGGGCAGACGGCTGGTGCGGCTGTGGCCGGAATGGGACGAGTCATTGTGAGGACTGGTGAGACACGCTGACACAGGCCGGGGCAGACGGCTGGTGCGGCTGTGGCCGGAATGGGACGAGTCATTGTGGGGACTGGTGAGACACGCTGACACAGGCCGGGGCAGACGGCTGGTGCGGCTGTGGCCGGAATGGGACGAGTCATTGTGAGGACTGGTGAGACACGCTGACACAGGCCGGGGCAGGCGGCTGGTGCGGCTGTGGCCGGAATGGGACGAGTCATTGTGAGGACTGGTGAGACACGCTGACACAGGCCGGGGCAGGCGGCTGGTGCGGCTGTGGCCGGAATGGGACGAGTCATTGTGACGACTGGTGAGACACGCTGACACAGGCCGGGGCAGACGGCTGGTGCGGCTGTGGCCGGAATGGGACGAGTCATTGTGAGGACTGGTGAGACACGCTGACACAGGCCGGGGCAGACGGCTGGTGCGGCTGTGGCCGGAATGGGACGAGTCATTGTGGGGACTGGGTTTTCAACTAAGGAACTAGTGGTGTAGACGGACGACAAGAACGCTGGTAGGGCTTCACTGCGTTTACCTAAGATTCCCAATTCTACAGGCAGGGAGGCCTGCGACCTGCCTGTGACCAGGAAACTGAAAAACTTAGATATTATTATATATTAATAAATTCTTGTATTCTTGACCATGCCTTGTCATACAAATATACATTCAAAACCGATGATAAAGTATTCGTTTATATTTCGTTTAAGCCTTCCAAGAGCTCGCTGTGTTTCCACAGATTGAACTAAATTAAAACTAGTATTTACAATAGAAATAATTAAAAATGTTGATTACTTCTGTTCCAAACATAATCTATAATAATAGTTTGTCATTGAAGCGTAGGTACAAAGCGAGCCAGAACACTCTATAGAATTTGATTTCTCACGCGTTTAGCGAGAGAGAAAAGTGTGTTTTTTAAATTTGTGCAATAGCAGCCGGGAGCAAGGTTACTGTCACTATTCTATAATAGCAGCCGGGAGCATGGTTACTGTCACTATTCTAAAATAGCAGCCGGGAGCATGGTTACTGTCACTATTCTAAAATAGCAGCCGGGAGCATGGTTACTGTCACTATTCTATAATAGCAGCCGGGAGCATGGTTACTGTCACTATTCTAAAATAGCAGCCGGGAGCATGGTTACTGTCACTATTCTATAATAGCAGCCGGGAGCATGGTTACTGTCACTATTCTAAAATAGCAGCCGGGAGCATGGTTACTGTCACTATTCTATAATAGCAGCCGGGAGCATGGTTACTGTCACTATTCTAAAATAGCAGCCGGGAGCATGGTTACTGTCACTATTCTATAATAGCAGCCGGGAGCATGGTTACTGTCACTATTCTAAAATAGCAGCCGGGAGCATGGTTACTGTTACTATTCTATAGTAGCAGCCGGGAGCATGGTTACTGTCACTATTCTAAAATAGCAGCCGGGAGCATGGTTACTGTTACTATTCTATAGTAGCAGCCGGGAGCATGGTTACTGTCACTATTCTAAAATAGCAGCCGGGAGCATGGTTACTGTTACTATTCTATAGTAGCAGCCGGGAGCATGGTTACTGTTACTATTCTAAAATAGCAGCCGGGAGCATGGTTACTGTTACTATTCTATAGTAGCAGCCGGGAGCATGGTTACTGTCACTATTCTATAGTAGCAGCCGGGAGCGTGGTTACTGTTACTATTCTAAAATAGCAGCCGGGAGCATGGTTACTGTTACTACCTACTGTTTCAAAGATTTTCGAAAAAACCATGGCAAGCCGCATGAACTATTTTCTCGAAAAATACAGTATTTTCGACGAGAACCAATACGGTTTTAGAATAAACAAATCAACAACATTAGCGACCTATAACTTTGTACAAAAAATTTATGATATAATCAACGAAAAAAAATACGGAATCGGGCTGTTTCTTGACATGACAAAGGCCTATGACAAAGTAAATCATAAAATACTTCTCCAAAAGTTGTACGGTGTCGGTATTAGAGGAATTGCTTATAAGTGGTTTAAATCATACCTACATGATAGAAAACAGTTTGTGCAGCTAGACCACTACAACAGTAATACGCGTGAAACAATTAAGGTATCATCCGAAACACTGACTACAAACGCATTTATCCCACAAGGAAGTGTACTCGGATGTACCCTCTTTTTGATTTACATAAACGACTTGCCAAAATATATTCCTACGACATGCACACTCTTATTAAATTATATAATGTAAGGGGTGTCGTTGGAGAAGTAATAGACTTTGCAATATCTGACCACACGGCTCAAATTGTAAAAGTACCCGTGAGGAAATTTTGCAAACTCAAACACTGGTTTATTGAGGTCAGAGACTATTGTAGCGACAATATCAAAAAATTCAAGGAATCACTGGCAGCTCTCTCTTTCCGAAATGTTATAGACTGTCATGACCCAAACAATGCTTTTGATCTATTCTATGACCTATTTGTACTTTTTTATAACTTATGTTTTCCATACTACAGTATTAAAGTTAATGCATATAAAAAACCTAAATGGGTTTCGAACGGAATAAAAAAATGCAGTAAAATAAAAAGAGTACTACTTTGGCAATATAGGCATACTAAAAATACAGAAAGCAAGAACAAATTCAAACAATACTCTAAACGTTTTAAAAGAATTATTAAACTAACCCAAAAAGCTCAAAATGACTACCTTATAAAAAAATCTGATAATAAAACTAAAACTACATGGAGTATTATAAATAAACTTAATTGTAACGCACCTAAAGAGGGTATCACAAAGCTTGTAGTGAACAATGAGACAATCTCTGACCCCAGTAAACTTGTAAATATTTTTAATGAGCACTTTATTAACATAGCGGGTAACGGAAGTAGTACTAAAGCGGAGATAAGAAATAACAGTAACGTTAGCACTGACATTGAGAATAATAATAGCAATGACATTGGAAATAGTAAAAATAGCACTGACATTAGACATAATAATAATAACACGGACATTACACATAATAATAATAACACGGACATTGGAAATAATAATAGTACTGACATGAATAATATGAATAGTGGTAATAATAATTTTGACATTGGTAATAACTATGGTGATGGTAAACACTTTAATAGGAACTTTGACATATCATTGAATTCTTTATTTCTAATGCCAGTCACTCCATTTGACACTCTTAAGACCATCGTATCTCTAAAAAACACAAACAGTGTAGGTTATGACGGGGTATCCACTAAAATACTTAAAGAAGTCGCTGTTGTGGTGGCTCCTGTTATTACACATATAATAAACATATGCATGGAAAATGGTGTATTTCCGGAGAAATTGAAACTTTCTATAATAAAGCCTCTACATAAAAAAGGGAATAGAGATGACATTAACAACTATCGACCTGTAGCTTTGATACCAATTATCTCAAAAGTTATTGAGAAAGTAATTTATAGCCAAGTAAACTGTTACTTCGAACAAAACAATCTGTTCACTGGTCATCAATATGGATTTAGAAAAAATAAAACTATAAATATGGCAGTTTACGATTTCCTACATAAAGTAGCAACAGCCGTAAATAGCAGACAAACCGCCATTGGTCTATATATGGATATGACAAAAGCATTCAATCATGTTGATCATAATTTACTCCTTGATAAACTGGAAAAATACGGCGTACGAGGAAATGTTAAAGATCTTATTAAATCATACTTGGCTAACAGACAACAAGTTACTCAAATATCCAAAATATGTACAACAACACTCACAGAAACTACGCACACATCTGAGTTGCGAACAGTAAATTGTGGAGTCCCCCAAGGAAGTGTGCTAGGACCTTTACTTTTTATTATTTATATTAATGACTTCCCTATGATTACTAACAATTACATGACATTATTCGCTGATGATAGCACAGTACTATTCACTAATGATCGACTAACGAACCTAGAATCTGACATTAATAATACATTGACATTGATAATAAAATGGCTTGAATACAATAATTTACGAATTAACTTAACTAAAACCTATCTGATGGACTTTAAGCAAAGGCATCCTACGCTCCCAACTACCGATGTACACTACCTAGGTAATAAAATAAATTTCACTGAATCTACGAGATTTTTAGGCTTACAAATAGACAACAAGTTAAATTGGAAAATACATACAGACACACTATGTAGCCGGCTACACCAATACTCTTATGCATTGTACAAACTGAACCAGATAGCGAACACCTCAGCAGTACTTGCAGCTTACTACGGACACACTGCAGCCTTATTAAGATACGGAGTTTTATTTTGGGGTAACTCCACTAATAAACAAAAAGTATTTATATCACAGAAACGTTGCATTAGAGCAATGTTTGGTCTAAGGCGGACCGAGACGTGCAAGGATGTTTTTAAGCAATGGAAAATACTTACTCTACCCTCACTATACATATATGAAGTGGCTAATTTCGTGCGGACTAATATAGAACGATTTGACCCATACCCAGCTGGCACTCGCCGCGGAGGTACACTTCACCACCACCCATGTAAAACCGCCTTACTAAGGAAGAGTGTGTTTTGCATGGCCCCTATAATTTTTAATAAAATCCCTTTGTCAATACGTTCCGAAAGTAATTTGAACGGATTTAAAAGCAAATTAAATAAACTGCTAGAAGAAAAGGCTTATTATACCATTGACGAATTTCTAAATGATAAATTTTGACATGATGTATAAATTCACTATCTTTTTTTTTGTAATATTGTTAATCAATTCATATTTTAACTGTTTGTAACGATTTTTGATCAAATCAATTTTATTAATTTCCGTATTATGCATGTACCTACACATTATGGTTGTAAGCCTAACCGGCAAACTAGAGATACTAAAACAATTGACATAACACCAATATTAATGTAATGTTACACCTAGTTTACACCAATAAATCATTTATTCATTATTCATTTATTCTTCGCTGACGATGTATTTTTACTTTTTAACAGCACTATGAACATAGACATAACACATATCAAAGAATCATTTCACGTATGCGAACAATGGTTCACAGAACACAATTTAGAAATAAATTATAATAAAACAAAAATGGTTCAATTCAGAACATACCAAAAAAGACCCTTAAACCTAAAATCCATTACTAAGACCATGAATATTGACGAGCAAAGCGATTTCACCCTTTTAGGGATAATTCTGGACACAAATTTAAATTGGAAAAAACAAATTGAAGCTACTAAAACCAAACTATCGCGATTTGTATACGCTTTAAGTATTTTAAAATCAAACACCAACTATCAAACTGCCTTATCTGCCTATTATGCCCATGCATATTCTGCTTTCAACTATGGTGTTATACTATGGAGTGACAGCACGGACTTTGAACAACTTTTTATAACGCAAAAAAAATTAATACGTATCCTTGTAAATATTCCTCCGCGAGAAAGCTGCAAACCACATTTTATCCAAAGGAAGATACTTAGCCTACCCTGCATCTATATATTACAGGCGGCAATGTTTGTTAGAAAACATAAAAAATACTTCAAAACAAAACAAGAACTAGGCAATAACTATAACAGACGAAATAAAAATAAAATAATACTCCCCGATACAACCCTTACAACTGTTAGTAAAAGCCCAAAATTTAGATTAAGTAAAATATTTAATAAACTACCTGAAAACCTAAAATGCGAACCAAAAGATAATATTTTTATGAACATCTTGAAAACTATATTATTACAAAAATGCTATTATTCAACCCACGAATTTTACTCCGATGATAGTTTAAAACAAATAACCGAAAGTGTACTAGCTGACATACCATCACCTACAGACTAAGTTAGTAAGTCGGTACGGTACCTACCTTATCACGATGACTCTTTTATTTTATTTTTTTTGTTTCTCCTTGTATTAGCTGACCCTAAGAATACCTACTGCTATAAGACAAAGCTTTAACATTATGTATGTGTAACCTGCCTAGTAAATAATTGATCTGACATTTAATTTTCGATTCGTTGTTATAGTAATCTTATTAAATTCAATTATTATTTTACGAATACTTTACTACAATTACTTTTATAATAAACATGACATTGCTAAAATTAATTATATTTATAAATTTAAGTACCATAGTAAAATTACCTACTTATTATAAGCTAACAAAATCGAACTCAAACTACCTATGTAATTGTTGCGCCCTGACAGGGTTTTTATGCATTGTGTACCCACTAACACTACCTACACCTAAGAAAACTAAATGTATGCATAAAATCACAATAAATTATATGAATATGAATATGAATACTATTCTATAGTAGCAGCCGGGAGCATGGTTACTGTCACTATTCTAAAATAGCAGCCGGGAGCATGGTTACTGTCACTATTCTAAAATAGCAGCCGGGAGCATGGTTACTGTCACTATTCTAAAATAGCAGCCGGGAGCATGGTTACTGTTACTATTCTAAAATAGCAGCCGGGAGCATGGTTACTGTTACTATTCTATAGTAGCAGCCGGGAGCATGGTTACTGTTACTATTCTATAGTAGCAGCCGGGAGCATGGTTACTGTTACTATTCTATAGTAGCAGCCGGGAGCATGGTTACTTTCACTATTCGGAAAAATAACTGAACTAAGAACCATGTGAAAATCGTATGTTCAAATAATTCGAGTCTATATTTTATGAATAAGACTTTTTTATTGGTTCTGTTACGGGGTGGGTCAGGGTAGTCTTTTTAAAAAAAGATATTTTAAAACTGGAAATAGAATTTATTAGACTTTGTACAATTAGGTAAAACAATGATGTTGCCGCGACAAAGACCAAACCCGAACTGGCCGCATTCCTACAGAAATGCACGTGCAGCAAGTACCTAGAGTGCTTGCGATGCACCTTTATTACTTTACATTTATTGCGAAATAATATCGTAACATCCCCCCCCTTAAGATTTTTCATCACAGGGGTAGTGATGAGAAATAAAACTGAGCTGGGTTTAGCTTTTGCTTTGGTCTGAAACAGAGACATTATAAAAAAGAAACAGAGCTAAGCTAACACAAATAAAAGGTAAAAATTTAGATAGGTAAAACTTACCACTAATATTAATTTTAGAACATGAATCCCTTTTTCATAGGACTTTATTACTTACATGGTATTTATTTTATTGATATAGGAACTAGAGACTACAATATTTTTAGGATTATCGACTTCATCGCTATCAGAATCCCGAACGTAAACAGTGTTGCGAGTGTGACGTCGGGATTCAGTCTTCTTTTTATTATTACATTGATTATAAATTTGAATGCAACAACCTGAAGGGTTTTCTTTATATTTACACAGACTTTTACGACTTTAAAAAACTATGAATATTAACATTAATCCCATTAAGACATAGCCCCCTGATAAATAATGCACTCCATACTTATGGAAGTGCGTGGGGCTTTCAATCTCATTTAACTCCTTTTCAAACGAATCAAGATAAATACTAGCATGGACCAGAGAATCTAGGTTATTTACATTACTAAGCTTAGATAAACGTAAATTAGAAAGAGTGTTATTTTTAACAGTTTTCTCACAGCAATCATCCTGTATAATATTATAACTAGAAATGGTCACAGAGGAATTTGTTGTCACAGTTTCGGAAGGCGTAAATTGCATAGTCTTATAAAACGCTTTGCACTTCCTAGGTAGAGACAGAAAACCTGTGCCGAATAGAACTTCATTATAACTCACTGGATCGTTGTCACACGTGATATGACACTGAGCGGGTGCAGATTGCACATAGACCCAACGGTTTCCACTAATTTTATAGATCACATCAACATCACCCTTAAATAGTTTGATATCACACGATTTTGGTAACTTTGTATCGGCTTCAGTCAGTAGAGTAGTTTCGCACACAGAGTTAGCTACGACCGAAAGTATGTTAACGCCACTTAACTCACACACGTAACACTTATTCTTTATGAGTTTGCAATCGTTTACAGAGTCAAGTAGCGAGTAGAACATTCGATCAGCTGTTATTGTCACATAGGATTTAGTAGGTACAACGAGCGCATAGGTATCGGGTTTAGTGATATCATAAGGTACTGGAAGTGGAATGACATGATATAAATTGTGTGTCTGGGGCAGGACGAGCGGGATTCGAACAATAATAACAATCTTATCTTTATAATAATAACAAATAAGCTTTGAAATATCAATTAACTCATGAACGTTTTGGAGCGACAAGGTCGTCGGGAGCTCGCAGTGCCTTGGCATATTATTTTTATGCTGATCAAGCTCATTGTACAGCTGTTGAGGACTTAGTACAGTCGGATGCAAAACATTTAACTTACTAAATAGAATAGCGTTGTTAATATCTTCTATATCAAATGACAGAGAAATTATAATACTTTCTAAAGAATTAAGTAATAGATTCAAATGAGATTTAATTTCTAACTTATCATTGCTATTTGCCATTTGGTCAAATGCTTTGTTAATAATTGCTAAGTTTTCATAGAGACGTTTTTCATTTTCGTTCAGCTTCGAAATGGAACTGTTGAATGTAGAAATAGTAGACTTTATGACATGAATATTATCTCTCATTATATGAGCTAACTTCTTTTCGTCTGACTGTACTTGTTCGATTGCATCCGAATACTTGATGGCGTCATCATTGTCTAAAGTACCAAAAATGGTTTTGAGTACTGATCCGCCTGCATCGATTAATCCTCGTTTTTCTCTTTTATGTTGACTTCCATCGAGTAAATAAGAAATAGAAGCAAAC
Organism: Eupithecia vulgata; assembly: GCA_946478455.1. Lineage (NCBI taxonomy): Eukaryota > Metazoa > Arthropoda > Insecta > Lepidoptera > Geometridae > Eupithecia > Eupithecia vulgata. The sequence continues at coordinate 13,166,043 of OX297880.1, read as the reverse complement.
TTTTTCACATTATTTGTGTGTTGATTTTGTAAAGACGACAGGGAATTGAGACAATCAGCCTGGATTTTAGATGAAATTGAACTATGACACAGTGATACGAGTCTTGTAAATAAGTCTTCTACATAGGCCATATGGGGTTGAATCTTATGGATATCGATATAAGTTACTACATCCCAATAATCGTTATTGAACTTAACGTTAAGAAGTTGATCGAAATAGAGACCAGGACTTTGTACTATGGTTGTTGTAAACTGCTCGCTGGATTCGGCGGAAATTATGGTTATTCTGAAACGAAAGAAATTTAACATGAAGGGTTAGCTGCAGGTTTGATTTCGTCGTAGTGATGACGTACTAGTCGTCTATTGATTTGTACCGACACGGTGTGATTACCGATTATTTTAAGTATCTTATAAGGACCTTTCCAAACAGGAGATAAGGCCTTATTTTGTTTATGATGGCACCGGACATACACCATATCGCCAACGTTGTATGTTATAGGTTTAGTATGGCGATCGTAATAGGTTTTGGATCTTTCTTTCGAGGACTGGATGTTTTGAGCAGCCTTTTGTCTACTATAAAATAGACGATGATTAAGAGCCCTTATGTAGTCCGTATAAGTGCCACTTTCCAAGACGTCGATAGATTTAGGAATATAAGGTTTTAGGCCGAATAGAAGTTCGAATGGGGCAAATCCTGTTGTTGAATGCACATTGGTGTTATAAGACAACATGGCTGTGTTAACATAGAGATCCCAAGTATCTTGATTTTCTGAAATAAATGACCTTAAATACTCTTTAAGGGTAGAATGGCTTCTTTCTAAAGCACCGCAGGTTTGTGGATGATAAGCCGACGCAAATACGTGTTTAATGCCAAAAAGCTTTGCTAACTGTCTGAGCATGTCCGAACAGAAATTTGTACCTTGATCAGTGACGATCATTCTAGGAATACCTACATGCGAAATAAAATGGACTAGACGTTGTGCAGTTTCTTGAGCTGAGCAGGTCTGCATAGGATAAGCCTGGGAGTACTTGGTGAGGTCATCTTGTAGAGTTAGTATGAACTTGTACTTATCGATCCTACTTTCCATCAGAGGTCCTACAACGTCGAGGTATACTTTTTCCATCGGTCGAATGGCAGTAGACGTAATGATCATTGGGGCTTTATTTGTCCCTCTAAGAGGTTTATTGATTTGGCAGGACTTACAACCCTTGACATAACTTTCGATGTCTGAACGCATGTTTTTCCACCAGTATTGTGTTCTTATTCTCTCTAACATCCGAGCAATACCGGGGTGACCCGCTGATGGTGAGTCATGGTTATCTCTAAGTATTTTTTTTACCTCGTCGGGTGTAGGAAAGAAAATATTATTATGATAGACGTGTACTGTTATATTAGTATTATGGAAGATAAAGGTGATTATATTGAAAATCTTAGTAAAGCTTAATTTATTAAAAGGATTAGAAAAATCAGAGATTGCAAATTCTTTCTCCTCGGGATACCAAAACTTGATCATGTCCCTGTAATCACGTAGAATGGAAAAAATATCCTTGTATGTTATTTCATCGTAATGATGGACTGTGATAAACAAATGGGAAAAAATATGCTTTTCATTTGATGAATTTAAAATCGTTCCAAGCTCGCGTTCTTTTTCACGAATGCACGGTTTATCTGTGGACAAATCTATGATTTCAGGGCAGTACGGAGTAGAGTCGTCTAAATCGATAGATGCAGGGTAAGCTATCATTTTACATTTTGTTTTTAGTAGCGACTCGTTGTGTTCTTCAATTACAGCGTTATAGGAATTAGAGGAGCTTCGGCTAAGTTGTAAATATTTTTCATATGTTTCAGAGCTAGAAGGCCGAGGACTTATTGCAGGTATAGAAGTGTTCTGTGGAGACGTTTGCGGAACCGGTGTAGACGGAGGCAGTGATGGGAGACTAAACGGCGGGGACGGAGGATTCAGCGGCGTGAATGGTAGGTCTACTGTCGGAGATGGTAGGTCTAGGGGTGAAAATGGAAAATCTGTTAACGGGGACGAAGCATTCGGAGGAACATTTTGAGGAGGAGACGGGGGACTTTGTAGGTCATTATCAATTGCCAAAATTGGATTCCGAGAGAGCGAATCTGCGTTACTATTAAGCTTACCTGTTTTATGTTTAATTTCGTAATCAAACTCTTCTAACTTCAGGCGCCAACGCACTAATTTAGAACCAGGGTCTTTGCAATTAAATAACCACTGAAGAGGTTTGTGATCGGAAAGAATAAGGAACTTGTGGCCGAAAAGATAGGGTCGAAACACTTTGGTACCAAATATAATAGCTAGGCATTCTTTTTCAGTAGTTGAATAATTGCCTTCGGCTTTATTTAGCGTTCGAGAAGCGAACGAGATGGGTAGGTCTTTCCCCACCTCCCCTTGTGATAAAATAGCAGAAATGGCATAATTCGAAGCGTCAGTGGTAAGCAAAAATGGCTTACTGAAGTCAGGAAATTGCAATATTGGAGCTGTGGTAATTTTCGTTTTTAAAAGATCGAATGATTTTTGTTGTTCCGGTGTCCAAATAAAAGTTATATCCTTTTTTAATAAGCAAGTTAGTGGTTTAGAAATGTGTGAGAAATTCTCGATAAATCGGCGATAGTAACCAACTAGGCCGAGAAATGATTTAATATCTTTAGGAGTTTTTGGAGTTGGAAATTTTGACACGCATGCTATCTTTGACGGATCGGGTTTCACGCCTGCGTCCGAAATTATATGACCTAGATATTGAACCTCTCTCCGAAGGAACTCGCTTTTATCGGGCTGTAACTTGAGATTATGCTCACGTAGCCTTTTAAAGACAAGTTCAAGGCTTTGTACATGTTGTTCAAGCTGTGGACTGTGTATTATAATGTCGTCCATGTACGTATAACAGTGAAGGCCTTGTAGACCTGTAAGTACAATGTTCATCAACCTCTGGAATGTCGAAGGGGCATTTCGAAGGCCATACGGCATCCTATTAAATTCGAAATGTCCCGTTCCATTCACAGAAAAGGCGGTTTTTTCCTTATCTTCAACACATACTTGATGAAAACTTGAGGCAAGGTCTAACGTTGTAAAATATTTACTATGCCCTAGCTGATCTAGAATTTCATTTATGTTTGGAATAGGATAAGCGTCGCCAATTGTAATGTCATTGAGTTTTCGATAATCAATTACGATTCTCCACTTAACTTTACCTGACGCGTCGGGCTTTTTCGGGACAACCCAGATTGGAGCAGACCAAGGTGAAATAGACGGTCGAATAATTTTTTGATCTAACATATCCTGAACTTGTCGATTTACTTCGTCTTTGTGGCATTCCGGGAAACGGTAGCTTTTAACGTTAATAGGAGTATCTACTTTAGTTCGTATTGCATGACGAATAGTGTTAGTACATGTTAAGTGATCTCCTTCAAGGAAGAATATATCAGAGTATTTTGAACAGAGGTCTCGTAATAGCGCTTCTTCTTCTTGGTTCATATGAGAACACCTTAGAGCTTTTTGAACTTTAAGATCGCGATCTGACTCTATGGTCATTATGAGAGGAATTTTGGACGGGTCTAGAGTGTTATTGCTATTATCTTCATGGTTTTGTTTCGGTTCTAAAACTTGCAAAACTGGCTCAATGGTTAACGCTAAGTTATCAATTTGAACATCCCTTTCAGATGTATTAAGAACAGAGAGTAATATTTTATTAGCTGAATTAACGCGTACTAGGCACTTAGCAAAATAAATGTCGGGATACTGTGGTATATTATTTTCTAAAATTAGTCCTTCTTTAATTTGAGGGTTAGTAACGTAACATTCTATAAACATTTCGCTTCTTGCCGGAATAGTGTATGAAGTTTTAGTCATAATCATCTCTAAAAACCTGTTTGGATTACCGGACACCTCTAGTCTCGACTTGGAATAGAGCACATTGACATTGTATGCTTTCAAGAAACTAGTGCCAATAATACCATCATAAGGAAGATTTATATCATTTCCTATGACGTGGAAGTAAAAAGGCAAGACGTCATTTTCTTTGAGTTGAATCGACAGAATAAACTTTCCCTTCGTTTTAGCATAGGAATCGACATCATTTATGCCTTTGAACTTTATTACGTGATCTTCTAGAATAGGTTTTGGTGAGAGACTCGATTCTCTTATGAGACAGATGGAACTACCAGAATCTACTAGAAGGCGAAGCGGAGTCTTAGAATGCGAGGTAGAGACTTTTACATAAGGTAAGGAAATTTTTTCATGATGGATATCGTATACGATGGTTTCTTCGTAACAACGTGAATTTAAACGATTTTTTACATTGTTTTTTATGTTTTCAGATGCAGTGGCCTTCTTAGAAGAGACAGTGGGGCTACGAGACTGGGACGGCTTAGAAACAGTGATTATAGCACGTTTTTGCGTTAAGGGATCAGAAGAAACAGTGGGACCCTGGGGGACAGAGGACTTAGTATGTGACTCAGAGCTTCTACACGACACAGAGTTACTCGACTTAGAACACGACTCAGAGTTACTTGACTTAGAACACGACTCAGAGTTACTCGACTTAGAACACGACTCAGAGGAATTACAATTGTCTTTTACTACTTCTGCATACGACTTGGAAGAAACAGAGAAGTTCTTAGAAGCAGAGGGGCATTTAAAATCAGAGGCCTTAGCACTAGACTTATTTAGAATGTTAGAGTTACTTAGGATACTAGAATTATATACGGTCTTAGACTTATACATACTCTCTCTCTTATCTATACTCTTTGTGCCTAATAACTTACTATCGGATATACGCTGGCACGGAGGCGTTATCCGGCAATTTAGTTTAAATGTTGGTGATCTTCTAATTCGGCGACTGGTACAGGGGACTGAGGCGGCGACTCGATTTGAGGCTGAGTGTAATGCACCCCTCTACGTGAATTATTAATGCGTCTCTTGATGCATTGCTGTATGTCATGCCCTACGCTCTTACAATATCTACAAATCACAGGTTCGCCAGACTGCCGTTGGCCAGAAGTGGATGGCTGTTGGCCGGAATATTGCCGGTTTGGGATCGCTCGGGGTTGTTGTTGCGGGACAAGCGCTTGGTTGTTCTGTCTACTGTAACATTGGTTTTCGGAATGCCCAGCTTTTCCACAACGTTTACATAACGGGCGACCTACCTTAGGCTCAGGCTTTGACAGGAAATTATTGATCTTTTCCTCACTCATGGCGACATTGATAGCAGCATTCAAAGTCTTTATTTCCCTAGCACGGACAAGCGCACTGAGCTGCGGCTGAAGCCCTATTATAAATGTATGAAGAGCTAAGTCTTCTGTCATTGCGACCCTACCTGACAAATCTTTTTTAAAAGTTTCAGAAGAGTGAATCTCTGAAAGTAAAGCAGCAACACAGCTCTCTATCTTAAGAGCGAATTGAGCCACGGATTCACCAGTTTGTTGCCTACACGTTTGCAATTCTAAAAGAAGGTGGTTGTAATGTTTCCTTTCGCCGAAGTTTTGTTTCAAAAAGTCCTTAAGGTCGTTAAAGTTTTCAAAAATTCTGTTCGAACATGCTATCTGGGCCTTGCCTTCTAATTTAGAAATAATAAATTTCAATAAAAGGTCCTTTTGGGATTTGGATGCAAGACTCAAAGCATTTTGGCAGTTTGTCAGAAAAGCGGTTAACGTTTCTCGTTCTCCCTTATACGTCTTTATAAAATCACACAAGACTTTGATAGGAAATGTTTCGGAAGTATTGGCGGCATCGGTGGAGTTACTTTCAGTTTTTGATGTCATTTTGAACTAAATAAAATATTATTTACAAATCAATATTAGAAAATTTAAAATACCTAATTATCTACCTAATTAAACCGTGGGAAATAGGATAAAATAAGAGGAAACAGTGACAATAACAGAGAATAGTAGGTTCTACTCACAGTAAGACTGCAACTCGAAGTAAGTTCATCTTGCACGAACTCAGGAACTCAGCAAATAGCCCTCGTTTCCTTCGAGGACACGGCGGCGGCGGCGGCGCGGCGGCAGCGAAATGGAGAATGCTGCACGACACGCGGTGTGGTAGCGAGTCGATACCCTACCAGACGTTTCAGCGATAGTGACTGTGGCAGCGACGGCGGCGGCGGCGAGACAGTGACGACGGCTACAGAACGGCGGCGGCGATGCGACGGCGAAATAGCGGCGGAGGCAGCGAGGCTGTAGTTCCAGTGAGGTAGTGTCGGAGGCGGCGGTGGAGCTCGGGAGAGGTGTAAGTATCGGCGCTCTACTCTTCACGGCAAAAGTAACGGGACCGGGTCAGCGGAGAGACCGTGAGACACCAAAACAGCACGTAGACTTCTCTAGGTGAAGAGATTTGGGTTCTGTGCAATAGAGAATACGGCACATCGATCGGCGGCGTAACGACACTGCCTTTTAATTTTCACAAAAACTGATTTGACCCGTATGAGATATTCGGCTTTACGTTTATAGCCAGCATCCCACTTCTGACACCACTGTTACGGGGTGGGTCAGGGTAGTCTTTTTAAAAAAAGATATTTTAAAACTGGAAATAGAATTTATTAGACTTTGTACAATTAGGTAAAACAATGATGTTGCCGCGACAAAGACCAAACCCGAACTGGCCGCATTCCTACAGAAATGCACGTGCAGCAAGTACCTAGAGTGCTTGCGATGCACCTTTATTACTTTACATTTATTGCGAAATAATATCGTAACAGTTCACTATGTTCACATATTCAAGAAAATGCAGTAAAAAATTAATAGAAATAAAAAACACTGTGAGAAATAAATAAAACGTCAAGTGCGAGTTAGACTCGCGCATCAAGGGTTCCGTACAAACTCCTACTCTTTAGCAAAGAAATCAGTCAAATCCAGACGAATAAGGCACAATAATTTTCTGATTTGATAACGATTATGACGTAACTTATTTAGTCCCTCGAACTATTGGCGTCTCGAGACTAAATAAGTTACGTCCAACCCTAGTGTAACAATGTACTATTTTGTATGAATAAACCACAAATTTACGGTTTTCTGATTTTTCCCTTTATTCGTGCTATAAGTCATTGCTTCTTGCCAAATTTCATGGTTCTAGGTCAACGGAAAGTACCCTACAGGTTTTTGGTCCATGGCGAGATTCGAAAATTATTTTTTCTGTGAATATACTAAAAATTTACGGTTTTCGAATTTTTCCCTTTACTTGTGTTATAAGACCTTGCTTCTCACCAATTTTCATGGTTCTAGGTCAACGGGAAGTACCCTAAAGGTTTTTGGTCCATGGCAAGATTAAAAAATTATTTTTTCTGTGAATAAACTACAAATTTACGGTTTTCAGATTTTTCCCTTTACTTGTGTTATAAGACCTTGCTTCTCACCAAATTTAATGGTTCTAGGTCAACGGGAAGTACCCTATAGGTTTTTGGTCCATGGCAAGATTAAAAAAATATTTTTTCTGTAAATAAATTACAAATTTACGGTTTTCGGATTTTTTCCATTACTTGTACTATAAGACCTTGCTTCTCACCAAATTTCATGGTTCTAGGTCAACGGAAAGTACCCTATAGGTTTTGTGTGCATGTGATTCCCTTGGAAAATTGAAAAAAAAATAGACATAAACAGCTGTAACTTTTGATTGCGTTGACTTAGAAGTTTGATTTATATCGAGGCTTCAAGAGGTTACGAGCCTGCGTATATGATGTGAATATCAACTCGATAACTCTACGCGTTTCTGAGAAAAGTGGGTTGACAGACGGACAGACGGACAGACGGACAGACGGACAGACGGACAGACGGACAGACGGACAGACGGACAGACGGACAGACGGACCGACGGACAGACGGACAGACGGACAGACGGACAACAAAGTGATCCTATAAGGGTTCCTTTTTTCCTTTTGAGGTACGGAACCCTAAAAACAAGAAAAGGCTTGTAACCCCTTTATAAAAATGTCTCGAATTGTAGAGCCGATTTGATAGTGAGTATATAAATAGGTACTGTTGGACACAAAAACCTTTGCATATAACCTGTTCCTATCTACTTATGCGAATCCAGACAGATTCACTTACTTATTAGAAACAGTTCTTTTAATAATTATAAAAGTGAATCAGCAAAAAGTAAGTATATCTGCCTACCTCGTCCGTCGTCGGATCTCGCGAGATGGCGGGCGGACTTGCGGCCAGGTTTGTCAATTGGAAACCGCTTACAAAGACCGCCGCGAACTGAACAGCCCGACAATAATAGATGCTATGATATCGACCACGCTACTCTAAAACAGGTTTCGACACGACGCCGCGGCAGTTGAATACAGAAACTTAGTAGGTAGGTATTTATTTGGTCCATGTGTGAGAAGTAAAGCTATGCAGGCGGTGAGGGAGTGGCATCTTCAAAATATTGGCAGATTAGAAAATCCAATGTTTTGAAAATGTTTTTGAAAAATAATGGCAACCTACTGTCCGACGGAAAAGAGAAAAAAATAGGTAATGAAAATGAACCTAAACTACAACCTTTTGCCAGGCCATAGCCTGGCAAAGAAAAAGATGTCAAATCTGTTCAAAATGTCACTCATATACTTTAAGTACACTTTGGGTACCAGAATGTACTCTGAAAATAGTATCTCAAGTGTTTTATGGTATTTAATGTTAGAAGTGTTAGCCGGCGCGTTGATAAAACCAATTACAATAGAACAAGACAACTATGTAGGTAGTTGATAATGTTTTCATGCGTTGTTTATCCGAATTTCAAGTGGGAAAGCTATCCCCCGGTGTTTTGGACGTTTCGACGACAAAGAGCCTCAGACATTACTGGTCTGGTCTGCTCTTACACGAATCAACCTGTGCATTTGATTGGCAGAGTAAGATTTACGTTACGGTAATAGAGTTGGCTCGTTCCACACCGGGCGGCGGCGGCGGCGACGCTACTCTCTAACTAGCTGTCGTCTTCACCTCCCACAGGTCAGGACTGGCCTCGTGCTGTGTGCTGCACGCGCTGCACGCGCTGCACGCGCTGCACGCGCTGCACGCGCTGCACGCGCTGCACGCGCTGCTCTTATCACACAAACGTGCTCAGACACGGAGAGCTAGGCCTCCTCCCCACCACATCCAATGCTGAACTTTCCTGCCACAAATGAGCTGATTTTATTGCAATTAGTGCGCTAGGCAGGCAGATTGGTAATCGCAGTGTACAAGCTGCTGTTCAATTAGTGCGCTAGGCAGGCAGATTGGTAATCGCAGTGTACAAGCTGATGTTCAATTAGTGCGCTAGGCAGGCAGATTGGTAATCGCAGTGTACAAGCTGCTGTTCAATTAGTGCGCTAGGCAGGCAGATTGGTAATCGCAGTGTACAAGCTGCTGTTCAATTAGTGCGCTAGGCAGGCAGATTGGTAATCGCAGTGTACAAGCTGATGTTCAATTAGTGCGCTAGGCAGGCAGATTGGTAATCGCAGTGTACAAGCTGCTGTTCAATTAGTGCGCTAGGCAGGCAGATTGGTAATCGCAGTGTACAAGCTGCTGTTCAATTAGTGCGCTAGGCAGGCAGATTGGTAATCGCAGTGTACAAGCTGATGTTCAATTAGTGCGCTAGGCAGGCAGATTGGTAATCGCAGTGTACAAGCTGCTGTTCAATTAGTGCGCTAGGCAGGCAGATTGGTAATCGCAGTGTACAAGCTGCTGTTCAATTAGTGCGCTAGGCAGGCAGATTGGTAATCGCAGTGTACAAGCTGATGTTCAATTAGTGCGCTAGGCAGGCAGATTGGTAATCGCAGTGTACAAGCTGCTGTTCAATTAGTGCGCTAGGCAGGCAGATTGGTAATCGCAGTGTACAAGCTGCTGTTCAATTAGTGCGCTAGGCAGGCAGATTGGTAATCGCAGTGTACAAGCTGATGTTCAATTAGTGCGCTAGGCAGGCGATTGGTAATCGCAGTGTACAAGCTGCTGTTCAAACACTCAAAAGGAAGCTGTTACCTTTGCTCTGATGTGTTCGCTTAGTCGGCTATTACGACATGCACTGCACGGATCGAGTTGGAGGGGTCGATTCTGAGGTTCTCCCGGAAATTCCAAGTCTCAATAAGGTTACAATACAACAAAACTCCAAGTGAGTTGCAAACATTATCAATAAATAAATTCAAACGAATTGTCAAACATTTCTTTCATTTATGTATTGATTTAAAGTTAAATTTATTATTTTATTAATGAATAATATAATATTCTTTAATCTTTGTTTGAATTCAAATTTATAGGTAATTGAAATATTAAAATTGAATATTGTATCATTGTAACTGATTTGTACCATTTATATACTTATGTATATTGTAAGGTACTATTTGACGTGTAATTTTATATTTTATCAATAAATGAACCATTGAACCAACATTTCCATTATAAACCTCTGTAGCGCGGGGGCGAAGGTCCGCCTATGCCATAAGAGGTTGCGGGTTCGATCCCACCTTGCGACTAATGCTTGTACGATTTGCTGGTATTGGCTCCGGGTGCTCTGATCGTTTTCTATGTAAAATAAAAATATCTAGGTTTTTGTTCCCTTCTTAGAGCTAATAGATGTGTCTACCTTTATAGATGACGTTTTCATCAAAATGTTAAATTGAGAATTTGATTCGTTTATTCGATTCTTGAAAGTACCGGTTCAAATGTATTGTATTATGTATTAATAAATAATGCTGGACAATTCTAGCACACAGCATTATCTAGCCAAAGCTAAGCAGAGCTTGTTTTATGGGTACTACTAGATAACTCTGATATACATAATACAATACAGTACATAGATAGATATTATTTATTGTAACTTAAATAAGAAGTAACAGTATTGGTATAACTTAAGCCGTAAATACTCGTGTGCTTAAACTAGAATTCACATATTTTATAATCTGATAGATAATAACTTTGATAGATAGATAGATAATGACTTTATTTGAAACTTCAGAAACACTAATACAAAAACAACAATTATACAGTACACTAGTAAAAACAAACAATAATAGAATCGTTAATTTTTTAAAGGTGTTACTTAAATTAGGTATAGAAATAGAAAATAGAAATAGAAATAGTTTATTAGTCATCTTATAAACACCATGTATACTTAAAACTATTATTAGCATAAAGGTACATTAAAATTAAAAAATAACAAAACCTTTACAAAAAGTGAAAACATTCCAACAATTTGTTGTAAAACGCAAATTTGCGGTAGTTTAGTTTTTTTAAGTATACAAAAGTAAAGAGCCTCTATCACCCGTGCTAGTGAAACACTGTGTTACGGCGTGGTAGCGATTCTCGTCCCTTGCATTAAGACTCATTTTAGAATGCACTTTCTGCAGCTCACTCGTTATCGCTTAGATTTAACAATTTGTAAACAAGTAGTATAAGGTGACAATACAGACAAATCACTAAAGGTATGTTAGTACCTGTTTAGGTAGTGTCCTATTTCACGTATATAATCTAGATACAAGATGTTAATTTAAACTTATAATCTAAATATATCCATATACATGTGAAACTGGATATAAAGAAAAATATAAATAAAAACCAAGGTTAAACAAACCAGATTAGAATTTTTAGTTCTATAGCCTGATAATTATAACAATAGTAGAACAAATATAGTTATATAAAATATTAATATATTGAATTGAGAACCTAGGTTAGATTATTTTATGATGTGTAATAGAATTTCAGTATCCTCGTAGTTTAGGCTAAGTAAAAAACCCTCCAAAGCTTGACCACATTTATATTTACTTAAATCTTTGATGTTAATTTTTTTATTCAGTCTATTATAAAGTAAAGGAGCTAGAAAAAATGCGAAACCTTGCGCAAAAACCGTTCTACAATAAGGCACCTTATAGACCTGATAAGATCTTCTTTTTTCGGTGTTATTATTGTGACCTTGGTAGGAATGTTGTCTAAGCACACAGAGTTTAACAAAAAGCTGTCGAACAGTTAATACCTTAGTTTCTAAGTAAAGATCATATGTAGGGTATCTAAAAGGTTTAAAGTTTAATACTTTCAAAATTGATCGTTGCGTTCGTTCTAATTTTATTAACGAAGATTTTTTCGCCCCACCCCATGCAGTAATACCATAAGATATAATAGATTGACAAAGAGTAAGATAGACTATTTTGTTAGTCTTTTCATCTTTTAGGTGTCTGAGTTTTTTAAATATTGGAATAAGTTTCCGTGTTCTAGATTTAAGGTTTTCAATTTGCTGTTTCCAATTAAGGTTATTATCAATTAATATTCCTAAGTATTTAATGCTATTAGCCGTACTCATAGAAAAACAATTACAATTTAAATTTTCATTGCCAGAACAGTTAAGATTGTGAACCTTAACTCTAAAGTCCGGACCAGGTAGACTATTATTGTAAATTGCAAATGGTATATAATTTGTTTTATTTAGGTTAAGAGTTAAGAGATTACTATCAAGCCAATTTTTAACTATTCTCATGCCACTTTCAGAGACTGCACGTACTTCTTCCCAAGTAGATCCACTAAAAATTATTGCTGTATCATCCGCAAAGGTAGTAATTTTTGCATTCGGCAATTCAGTATTACAAAGATTATTTATATAAATAAGGAACAATGTAGGTCCAAGGACTGACCCTTGTGGGACTCCGACCGTAGTGGACCTTTTGCCACTATACCTGTCACAGATTCTTAGAGTTTGAGTCCTATCTCGCAAATAATCTTTAAAAAGTTTTAAAGGAATACCCCGGATGCCAATATCTTCAAGTTTACGTATAAGTAAGGGAACAGAGACCGTATCAAAGGCCTTTGCCAAATCTAAGAAAACTCCAATGCATTTTTGCTTCTCGTCAAGATTTTTTGCGACATGCGATACAAGTTGTTCTATAGCATTCACTGTTGAGATGTTTTTCCTAAAGCCGAATTGATTATTTGATATGATATTGTTGTTTTCTAGATAATTTAAAAGACGTGTATTAATCAGCTTTTCGAAGATTTTAGACAAAGTTGGTAGAAGTGATATGGGTCGGTAATTGGTGAGATTGTCTCTGTTCCCTGACTTATAGACCGGGATAACAATAGAGTCCTTTAATATATTTGGGAAATCCCCATTTGTCAGGCAGATATTACAAATATGTACAATAGGAGGTGCTAGTACTTGAATGTTCTTCTTAAAAAATATTGATGGTATACAATCCCAGCCGGCCGAGGAAGTATTTTTTAAAGAAATAATTATTTTATTGACTTCGTAAATGTCAGTTTCCAAAAGGACAAAAGAGTTTAATTGTGTATTTTGTGACTTATATGATTGGGCTAGGGACTCGTGGGTGGAATTTAAATTAAGCAAGATATTATTTGCGAGATTATCGCCAATAGTAACGAAGAAATCATTTATGTGGTCCAATGATTCCTGTGGGTTATCCTTAATTTGTAGTAATTCGTTTTCGTACTTTTCTTTGTCTTTATTATTTAAACAGCAAACACGTTTTATAACTTGCCAGGTTTTTTTAATATCGTTCTTACTATTTCTCAGATCATTTCTATCATACTCATTTTTGAGATTGTGTAAAATATTATTGCAATGAGTTCTATAGCGCTTATATGTGATTTCGAGATCTTTATCTTTGGGTGATTTTTTGTGTCGACGATGTAGTGTATCCCTAAAACGCATACATCGAAGCAGACCGGGAGTGATCCATTGCTTAATAATGAGCTTTCTGCTAGGTATTGTGCAAGTAATAGTACATTCTTTAATAATGTGTGAAACTGTAGATATAAATGCTTCTGTAGCTTGGTTGGGGTCATTATTTAACAAAATATTATTCCAATTGAAGTTCAATAACATTTGAGAGGCTTTTGTGTAATTTACTTTTTTATAAGATTTAATTACTGTATCAAAATTTTGAGCTAACGAAATTGCAAGGAAGACACAATTGTGGTCAGTCACGGATGAGTCACAGATAGCAGTTAAAATCTTAATTTTAGATTTTACAAGAACATGGTCAAGACATTTAGACTCACGAGTAGGTAGTGAATGGCTAGCAAGAAGCCCGTGTGTTGCAAGTAAGTCCAAATATTCATCAGCTCGTGGATCAGAACTGTCTTTGCTGATATCAATGTTGAGATCTCCAACCATGTAAATATTCGGTATATATTTTAAGTTATTAAGCAGCTTCTCAAGACTTGTTAAAAAGTTCGCAGGTGAGTTGAAGGATGGTGATCTATAGACACAAATAAATACATGGCTGTGTCCAATTTGAACAACCACACAGTCCGCGTCAGCAACATCAGGTTCATAAGAAATAACGCCAGTGATACTATCCCGAACGTATACAATTACACCACTATTTTGATTTATATGTTTACATGTGTGGAAGGTACGATAATTGTATATGCTCGGTACAGCACGAGAGTTTAACAGCCAACATTCGGTTAGTATGATTAAGTCATAGTCTATTTTACTCCGTTCAAGAAACACTCCAAAGTCTTCAAAATTTTTGTTTATGCTGCGTATATTTTGAATAACCACATTTAAGGAAGTGTGAAATCTAGCACCCAGTTCGCAAAAATCAGATGGATCATGCACCAGGTACGAATCACCGGCGTTGATATCCTTATCAACGCCGGTGGAAACCACGTCAACATCGTTACTCATTTTATACATGTAAAACTTAGTATTCCTTTGAGGATAGATTGAAAATTGTCATATGACAGACTCTTAAGGTCAGAGGTTTTTGGTTTGTATGATACAAAGCTGGAATGGGTTTTATTACAAACAACAATATATAATAATATGTAGCACATATATAAGTATACGGTTAGTTGCATATTTAACGTAGATTTTCTTATAATTAACTTACTTCTATAAGCTGCAGATGTAAGAGATCTTAATAAACGTATCAAGAGTACAGCGACCGATCTTCCACTACTTCTACTTGCCAAGAATAGTCACAATTGACGTAATGCTGCAATTTGATCCAATGATCTGACTACAATAGCAGGTAGGCCGTCGTCTTTCCGGATAAGAATATTCCCCCGAGAGACCCAATTATATTTAAAGAGCCCAGACTTCACAAGTTCCCGAGCAGCGCCATATATTTTTTTGGTCATGCTTGTCAAGGCCTCTGATATGTATACTCTGCATACTTCACCTTTAATTCCCAAGTGAACAGAGTTCAATTTATTGTGGTGCTCACCAGAATTAAATTTCTTGACAGCTGTCAAGAGCTCTTCCTTCTGTTTCGCGTCCTGGAATGTAATGACAATTGGAGCACCGCTAGTTTTGCCCTTTCTATAGATCTGCAGGTTAACATCCACTGGTTGAACGTTTAGAGTGTTGTACAGAGTAGAACAGATTTCCTTGACATTCTCTTTTTCCTGTATAGGAACATTTCTAATTTCAACTGTATTTCTGATTCGATGTTTTTGCGCTTCATGAAGCTGGAGCTCGAGCTCATTTACACGCTTCGTTAGAGCTGATTGATCTATTTCAATTGCTGTCACCTTATCATTTACTTGCTTTAGCTTTTCTGCATTAGACTGGAGCAAATCAATGATTTGGGGATTGGCCGCAAGAATTTGTTGATTTTGTTGTTTCATCTCACCAATTTCCGCGTTCAGAAGCTCTTTAAATGATTTCATTAGCGACTCTTTCATATCAATGAGTAGATCATGTTCTGGGTTTCTACGTTTTCTAATGTTGACATGTTTGATTACCTCATTTATCTCATTTCCGGAACACAGGTTGGGTTGGGAAGAAAACATAGTCGATTGACCAGAAGTTGGAGTACGTTGCATGATTTGTCTGCAGATTGTGTATATACTACAAATCAGAGAGCGACGTCACTGGATGAGTCGGTTCGGAGAGAGAGGAGAAGATACCTTGCCTTTCAAGTTGACTAGTGGCGGGGAGCGTCTCAGCGTTGAACAGGCGTATGCGTCACTTGTAATGCACTTTGTAAAAGTTACTGTATTTGCAGGCACGTAAAGTTTATAAATATAGATAGCTTGGCCAACAATTACAACGAAAATGGAAGAACAAATGCAGCTACTCCTCAAAAACATCAAGGAAGAGATGGAAAAACAAACAGTTACACTCACCACATCTATCACTGAGTCGGTCCTAAAAGAAATGGATAGTAGATTATTGCCGCTGATACAAGAAAATACGCAGTTGAAAAACGAGATTATCAACCTGAATAACAAAATAAAGCAGCTCGACGCGGAAAAAAGGGACAAGAATTTAATTATCTTTGGCTTAGAGGAGCAACCTGGCCGCGAAAACCTACTAGAAATCGTGGTAGAAACCTTCAAACAGACTGGTATACATTTGGAGAAACGTGACATCAATAAAACTTTTCGCATTGGAAGCGCAAAGGGTAGAGCACGCCCTGTTATACTATGCCTAGTAAGTGCGTGGAAAAAAAACGAAATTCTAAAAAACGGGAAAAACCTACCGAAGAACATAACCATAAAGGAAGATTTTAGTAAAGAAACCTTAGAAAAAAGAAAAGATTTAGTACCACAGTTGCTGAAAGAAAGACAAAAGGGTCGCATAGCATACCTAAGACAAGATAAACTTATAGTGAAGGAAGACATATCAGGCTCAAGCACCAACCAGGGAAAAAGAGGCGCATCCACCTCTCCCAACTCTTTGCAATCTGTGGACAGTGTCAACCAACAAAAAAAGAACAAAAGCGATACATTCCACCAAATGTTTAGAAAAAGAGCTAACTCCCTAACAAATAAAAATAAGGCATAGCAATTACAATATTCACATCACAGCGGAAACTCGGAAAACAAAACAAAGAATTACAAAAACATTAATATCACAAAAACTACAACAACAAACACTTCCCCAAGCCGGCTGGTTCCCGTGGGGAAAAATGACCACAACCTTTCAGCCTTTACAAAAACAATCATAGAAAACAATCATAGACCTCAATACAGATAAAGACCCAACTACAGACCCAAAAAAGGAAGCTTACAACAAACAAAATACTATCTTAAAAAACAAAGGAAAAATCTACATAGCAACACTAAACTGCCTTTCTCTGAGAACCAATGAAAAACTCCTAGAATTGCATCAAGCTTTGTCCAAAATAAAATGGGACATAGTAGGTCTAAGCGAAGAGACCAAAGAGAAACGGACAAGGATCATTACAGAGTGGTATCCACGAAAGGCAAAGGGAAATGAGGTAGACAACTCAAAAGATGGGAGGACGACACAAAGAAAGTAGGAGGTGCTACGTGGTCTCGATCCGCACGCAGCAGAGAACACTAGAAAGGGCTGGAAGAGGCTTATGTGTCACAAGGACACGCTAAAAATTTAAGTTGAAATAATAATATGTGTAATAATTATAGTAATGTAATTTTTAGCAATAAAAAGCTTAAATAAATAAATAAATAAATAAAAAGTTTATAAATGCGTGAGATTGATTGATTATTTTAAAGCGAGCGCCGGCCGCACGTCTTGCTTTATCGGAGTTTGGACGAGAATACATCTATTGATAAAGTTTATACACAAAATTCAATGAAATGAAATGAGTAAACTCAATTCTAAAGTGGTTAGCCTTTTCTTTTGGTAACTAATAAATAATATGGTGAAAATATTGGTCTGAATAGTTACATAGCACCTACATCCCCTATGTTATAAATAATATATATTTACTATTAAAAAAATATACTACTTAATATAATATAATAATAAATTATTCCTTATGAATAAGACGCATACCCCACCCAAAGTGGAGCCGCCACCTAATTTATCTTATTATTCCGTTTAACCAAGGAATTTTCAAAAATCCATTTTCCAGTTTGTGATACCTATCATAAGCTATTTTGTAATGCCTCTGTAATAGTTTTATTCTATTTAGTTTAGGCAGAGATACGAAAAAATAACAGGGCATAACTCCTTCTGTAAGGGATCTTTGGAAAAATATACATAGAATTATACATAGAAATCGACCAGAACACCCATATCAGTATATCAGTTATCTAGTACCCATAACACAAACTCTGCTTAGCTTGGGGCTAGACGATGCTGTGTGAATTGGCCAGCATTATTTATTTATTAAAAAGGCTAACTATAAAAATATCACATTAACAAGAGGATAAAAAAGCTAGGGACGAGATATGTTCTACATAAACTAATTTCCGTTCAGTGTAACAAAATGTACGTGTGGTTTATATTATTCCATCCTCCGTTATTGTGTAGTGTCCGCCAGCACCTCGACCCGTGGGAGCTAGTACTCGTGTCCGCCAGCACCTCGACCCGTGGGAGCTAGTACTCGTCCATACAAGTTATGACAGCCGCAGCCGTGTCCGCCAGCACCTCGACCCGTGGGAGCTAGTACTCGTCCATACAAGTTATGACAGCCGCAGCCGTGTCCGCCAGCACCTCGACCCGTGGGAGCTAGTACTCGTCCATACAAGTTATGACAGCCGCAGCCGTGTCCGCCAGCACCTCGACCCGTGAGAGCTAGTACTCGTCCATACAAGTCAGCACACCTACTCCACCTAGAGGCGTACTGGCGTGCTGACTGCGCGCCGCGGGCCCCGCGCCCAGGTCCATCCCATCGCGTTTTAATAAGCGACTGAAAATGATGGCTCGTCCGTGAGCGAGCATGGCGGTATGTAGACTAACCCTCTGCACACATTAATCCAACGCCGCTACCACACGGAATGTGCATTCAAATAATGCGTTTAAATTCGTTTTCTCTAGATACTTATATTATTATACTGAGAAAATGTTTTCCCGCAAGCTTTAAACGAGTAACCCGCGACCTGTCTACCGTCTAATGCCGTCTGTATTTATAGACATTGAAAAAAACCTTGTTTAACCCTAAATAGCTAACGTTCCCAGACTACCTTGATAAGCTAACCATTCGTAATTTTTACGATCATTATATAAAATGGATGATTATAATAAAATTTATTAGATTTTTTATGCGCTCATTGTATTTTCAATAAATATAGGATGTAAATGAATGATACTTATCATAAAAACCAATATATTATACAATTTAAGTAATATTTACACAAATAACATACGACACTGGTTTTCCGAGATTATAATCACACTCTTACTTATAAATTGCGAGATGAGAGGAAATATAATATTTTTTTTACATATTTTTAAATATTTATATAAAAATGTCATGAAATATAATGTTTTACTTAAAAAAATCTCATTTTTTGAAGGCAAGTTGAGCAAAAAGCAATCGAATATTCACCACCCATTTGTGGTTTGTAACTGTGGCAGTTATTTGTTGACAGTCGCTTTTTCCTATAAAAACATACACCACAGCTTTTTCTTTTTTTTGTCGAGGCATTTTCAGGCATAGGACAATTTTCGGAACCTGGACCAGGAATTGGACCTTTGGAACTTCCTTTCGGTTTTAAGCCCAAAACTTCACTTATTTTCTCGTTTACTCTTCGAGGCATTGCTGGTGTTTGAAGTCGATGTTTTAGCCAAGGTTCAACAAATTGATAGTGCAATTTTCTGGTAATGCCGTTTTACTCTCCTCTTCAACGTTTTCATGTGGAATAAGCTGTCTTTCTTCACCATCCAAGGGTTCGTCGTGAAAACCACTTTCAACCTCTTCAAGGAGCAATTCACTTTCGTTCTCACTGTCAGAATATACGTCATTAGAGTCAAAATATCATCATCAGTTATGTTCGACCTCCCCATAAACGGCAAGGTAAAGAACAACCCTAAATGTGTACAAAGTATACCATATAAGTTACACATAAGCTAACCATTCGTAAAAATTACGAACACTCGGTAGGTATCTCCAAAACTAAGCAACTTTTCTGTCATACACAACCACTACTAAAAACAGTCTAACAGTCACTAAGTTGGCGTGAAACCGCAATTACGTAGTTGTAAGTGTTAGAAAGGTACGACACAAAATTCATTTGATGTGTGCGTATTTTACGAACGTTAGCTTTATAGGGTTAAACAACTTAACTACGAACGATCTTAAATCATAAAGGAAATTGTTTGAGTTTTGTTTGTTCCTGATTGGCATTCCCTAAGAAAAAGCTTATCAGGCGAAGAGTCGAGACGAAGTCCTGAGCGTTCACAACTTGACAATGACATTGTGTAACTTTACAAAGTCGGAGCACTTAGCAGCAGGGGCAGGGGCAGGGGCGGGCCGGGGTCGGGGCAGGGGCAGGGGCAGGGGCAGGTTCGTCTCCGCGCGGTCTCATCGCAAGCACTAGCTCACTACAGCGCGCACGCGCACCAACAAACACAAATATATGGACAGACATGACCACATACCGGTTAAGCAAGGCAGTGACTTTATTCGTCAGTTGATAACTAACTGGAGACTTGGTATCGACAGTGTCAAGGTTTTGACTTCATTCAATGTACCATAATAGCTGAAAGCAAATTAATTCGGTGGCTACGAGTATAACGTAAGTCATTCCAACAAATGCCACAAAAAGAGTCAAACTTTCGCTTCATTTATTTGTTAGTGTGATTTATCCAAGTTCTTTCTGGGTTGGTTTCTCTCTGCGCGTACGCGTACGGACGTCCCAGTCATCTTATCTCGATTTCTTTGTTATTTCTCGACTTTCAAGGTATTTGATAGGAAAGGGTTCGAAACCATGTCAAGTTCCCTCTCAGTCGGCGAAGTTGGGGAATAATGCGAGTTTGAGTAACCTGATTGTGGCTGGAGAATAAAAGTTTCAGGTTTATTCGGACTTCAGGGAATGTACGGAACCTTGCCACTAAGAAAAACTCTCTCTGGCTGCCCCTCGTTCACGCTTTACTTATGTGTTAATGTAATTTTAACTTTGGAGAGATTCTTTTATCATAAACTACTGTAAAGTTTTAAGCAAAAAGTTTTATGTATTAATAAACCAGCTGAAATTCAATATGAAATTTTATTTTAAAAGTCCATAATCAAGCTCACACAGCAGTGGACTGGTATAGGCTGATGATGATGATGATGATGAAGCTCTCACTTACCTTAATCGAGCAGGGACTGCTTACTTTTAATTCTTCTTATTTATGTCATGAAGTTTTAATCTGGCTTTAGTGTTGTTACTAATAACCGACCGAAAAGAGCGTTATATCAGTTCGTAGCTTAAAGAATGACTTAATGGAAGTCGGATACAGAATTTTAAAACGCTCTTAAAGGCTTAAACGTGAGGGAACCAGACTAAACCGGCTAAAGAGAAACTTCCTAAGACGGTTTATACCGCGCAGCTTTGTATTAGTGTCTGCACAAAAAGGTTATATTTTACCGCATTTCAGATTATCTAGTTTTATAAATAACGAGGACGTGTGTGGTGTGTCATGTGTGGCGCATATTGTAGAATGAATGAATGAATGAATGTTTTATTATTAAAAGGTTATACATGTGTTTATCAATGTTGCACCATTAAACCAAAATAGGTTTGTATTGGTGCTCACACTCGTCTTAAATTAAATAAATATACTTAAATAATAATACTTGAATTAAATAAAGTTACATTGCATTTGGATCACTTCTTATAAATCTACGATACAATATAAAAATAAATTCGATACCTAGTAACTTGACTTACGACAGGCTGTAGGTAGTTATTGGTCCTTACCAGAATCTGCGTCCTTTTATGCAAAGAAGTAGGTACTGTTGTTTTGAAAACAAAAACAAGAAAAGCTGGTGTTGCAGAATGTCTAGGGGGAGCAGATACATTATTCCCAAAAGCTGGCGCGATTAGTCTTTGCTTTTTTTTTTTAGTACGTATATCGACGCGCGATAGAAAGTTTTCCGGATGTGGATGTAACAACAAGATTGCCAATACCCGACCCAGAACGGATAATAATAAACAAGGCCTGTATAGACATGTTGTAACTACTGCCAGATTTATTATTATTTAAAAGATTTTTCTAACCACCACCATTAAGGTACATGTTTAGAAGCAGAGCGATGCAAAATGTACTTTGTTTTATATTTTGTGCGAGAAACGTGACTCAGGTCAAAATCTCGACTTTCTCGGGCTTTAGGCTGGACGAAGGACGAAGGACTGACTCGGGAAGTTCACATTGACCAACTGTGCGAGAGGGTAGGTCGAGCGTGCTTCGCCCTGTGGAGGTTGTCAGAGACACTGGAAACAACCATGATGAGAAGCTGCTACTTCGCATCTGTGCACTCGCTTCTCCAGTATGGCATAGAGCTGTACGGCAAAGCCGCAGACTGGGAGCGAGTGTTCAGAATGCAGAAAAGAGCAGTACGAGCTGTAGTACGAGTTCCATGGGATACCCGCTCGTCCAATATTCCACTCTCTGAGGATCATGACGGTCCCTGGACTAGTGATGTTCCATACTGCCATGTATGTTCGGTGCCACCTCGATGAGTACTCCATGTTCGGTGACGGTCACAGGTACCCTACTCGTCACGCACACAAGCTGAGAGCTGTCCCGCGGCGCCTCACTAAATCGTCGAAGCTGGTGCATGAAGACATGTGTCGTTCCGGACCGTAATAGTTCCTGGAACTATTTCCTCACTCGGAACGAGATCGTTCCTACATACTACCTACATCGTCTAGCCGAGCCGCGTAAACATGCCTTTCTATTATTCTATAGGTAACGGTAACGAATAGGTAGGAACAAGGTAGGTAGGTAGGTAGGTAGGTACTTTCCTAAAAACGATATATAACAGGTACCTATGTATACCTATATAGGATACATTCCGAGAAGTACCCAAACAATACCTAGGTTTATTATGTACCTATGTACATACCTGTGTAATAATTAAAACCTATGACTCTAAATACCTAGGTAAGGACCTATTTAACTTACCTAAAAAAATATGCTACAAGAACGTTGACCCTACATAAAAATACCACAACCAGAAATAATAAATTTAGGTGCAATAGTATACCAGCATAACTATTATTTTTATTTGTTAGTTCCCCAAAAAAATTTATTTTTTCATAAACATGTCCATCCGCACCGAACAATCCGAACATGACAAGTATTAAATTGCGCTCGCTACGTACGCTACTAAACAGCTATCTAGTTCCGCGGAACTAACAGGACCTATGGAACTACGTGTACCTCGAACGCGTCTCATAGCTAACATGTCCGGACATGTTTCCTGGAACTAGTTCCACCGTTCAAAGGAACTATGTCATGTTCAATTCACAGTCGGACATGGTTTGCGCATGTCTAGTGCATGTAATGGGGCCGTCTGTTTGTAACCGCCTTCCACCTGCGATCACAAGTGCTACTTCAACGCAATCCTTCAAAAGCAAACTAAAGTTATGGCTTATAGAAAAATGTTACTATAAATTTGATGAATTATTTAATTGTTTTTTTTTATACTATTTTAAACATAATATTTAAATAATTAATTTATTTTTATTAATTTTACAATACCTATGTATGAATGTATACAATTTCATTGTAAATTATATTGAAGAACTGACCTGTAACACAAAACGTTATGAATAAAGAAACTGAAACTGAAACGAAACACTGATGTGATGATGATGATGATTGTATGTTAGTGGCAATATTTGAGTATTTCATTTATTAACCACAACGTTACACTAGATAACATAGGTATCTAAGTCAAACATAACATAGATAATGAAGTTTAAGTTAAAACATAATTTAACCTAGTACTAAAATGCTAATATTAACAAAATAAGGTCTGGTTAGGTTACTATGCACTACACAACACACAAGTATGCACTACACAACACACAAGTATGCACTACACAACACACAAGTATGCACTACACAACACACAAGTATGCACTACACAACACACAAGTATGCACTACACAACACACAAGTATGCACTACACAACATACAAGTATGCACTACACAACATACAAGTATGCCAGCGTCGGGTATTGGGAATTATTTGTAAATTAGATGAGCTATCAAAATAAGGAGATTGTTTAAGCACATAGAGATACATTATCAGAGAAAACGACTTTGTTTTATACTATGTAGTGAAGCGGGTTCCTAACATATGGCATAACCTAACATATATTTTTTTCCCAACTTGTTAAATGTTTATTCTATTGATTACGGAATCCCATAAGTATGTATTACTAATTTTAAAGTCCTGTGTAATGCACGGCGCCAAAAACGTGAGTCAGCAGATGTATGGAACCTTGGCAATCTTCTCTAATGTATGGAACCTTGGCAATCTTCTCTAATGTATGGAACCTTGGCAATCTTCTCTAATGTATGGAACCTTGGCAATCTTCTCTAATGTATGGAACCTTGGCAATCTTCTCTAATGTATACGCACTAAAGAGATATAGCTTTTTGAAAAAGTGTGATGTTCACAATATAAATAGAAGAAGCAAGAAGTACTTACACATCCCACCACATAGATTAAGAAAGAACTTCCAGTTCGTACATACATACTCGTAGGTATAAACAGTATTTAAACGAACTATTATTAAGAAGTCATATACTACTCTGTAGATGATTACCTACATGATGTATGTGAATGCTTGGTCAGATGTCGCCCAGTCCCGCACCGACAATACTCTGTAGATGATTACCTACATGATGTTTGTGAATGCTTGGTCAGATGTCGCCCAGTCCCGCACCGACAATACTCTGTAGATGATTACCTACATGATGTTTGTGAATGCTTGGTCAGATGTCGCCCAGTCCCGCACCGACAATACTCTGTAGATGATTACCTACATGATGTTTGTGAATGCTTGGTCAGATGTCGCCCAGTCCCGCACCGACAATACTCTGTAGATGATTACCTACATGATGTTTGTGAATGCTTGGTCAGATGTCGCCCAGTCCCGCACCGACAATACTCTGTAGATGATTACCTACATGATGTTTGTAAATGCTTGGTCAGATGTCGCCCAGTCCCGCACCGACAATACTCTGTAGATGATTACCTACATGATGTTTGTG
This sequence comes from Eupithecia vulgata, assembly GCA_946478455.1. Taxonomy (NCBI): domain Eukaryota; kingdom Metazoa; phylum Arthropoda; class Insecta; order Lepidoptera; family Geometridae; genus Eupithecia; species Eupithecia vulgata. Next base: position 13,141,186 of record OX297880.1, on the reverse strand, counting down.
AATGCTTGGTCAGATGTCGCCCAGTCCCGCACCGACAATACTCTGTAGATGATTACCTACATGATGTTTGTAAATGCTTGGTCAGATGTCGCCCAGTCCCGCACCGACAATACTCTGTAAGACATTCAGTGTCTTGCTTAACCTTAATACATTGTATGTAAATCGCATTTTATTTAGATTTGGACAAAAAAACACGAATTAGACACAAAACTGATATTTGAATGTTCTAGTGATGTGTTTCACTGGTTCCGAAAGTGGATAAAAATTCATGTAAAAAGAAAATCAATACAACTTATCTTATTTGATAATAATTTATGGTAAAAATGTTAGCTCGTCTAATTACTTCATTTGTAAGTCTAAATAAATAAGGTTATTAAAATCTGAAATATCTAGAAGAATAAAACGCAAAACAAGCCTACTTGGCACATCATGCAAACATTGTATTACGCGGCGGGAATCGAACCCGGGTTCGATTCCCGCCGCGTAATACAATGTTTGCATGATGTGCCAAGTAGGCTTGTTTTGCGTTTTATGAATTCAGTGAATATTTTTAAAAAACTTAGCCCCTAAGTTTAATGTATCAGTTATCTGGTACCTACATACATAAGTAGTACGAGCTTTGATTACTTTGGGACTAGATGTTGATACATATTATGTAAAATGTTAGCAAGCTTAAGCTCAGCTCAGCTTTGCTTTAGCTTTGTTGTTGTTTAGCAAGCTGAAGTGGCAGTGGGCTGGCCATATCTCGATAAGAACCGACAACCGCTGGGGTAAACGTGTTCTTGAGTGGAGACCGCGACTCGGCAAACGTAGTGTAGGACGCCCTCCGACCAGGTGAGATGACGATTTGCGAAAGACTGCTGGCAGATGCTGGATGCGGCAAGCTGAAGACAGGGCGCTATGGCGCTCATTAGGGGAGGCCTATGTCCAGCAGTGGACTGAAAAGGCTGATGATGATGATGATGATGTAAAATGTCCAGTACACCTAAAACTTGACTAGATTCGTGTCAACTTACAAAATAAGGGTTAGACTGACTGGCACTAACTCTATGCAAATGAAGGCTCTCACGGACGATCGCGCGGCGCGGCGCGGCGCGGCACGGCGCGGCACGGCGGTGTACAAACACTTTAGGACTCCATTATATCACTAATTGGTTTTAAAATGCGTCTAAACGAATTGGGCCCTTGTGGGTCGATGGGGGTTCATGCGGGTCCTATGCGGTATGGACCGTTTTGTTTCACTACTCGTTTATAGCTTTATTAGTGTACATAACGTATGCATGTATGCCTAGCACGAGTTACTAGTGTACATAACGTATGCGTGCCTAGCACGAGTTACTAGTGTACATAACGTATGCGTGCCTAGCACGAGTTACTAGTGTACATAACGTATGCGTGCCTAGCACGAGTTACTAGTGTACATAACGTATGCGTGCCTAGCACGAGTTACTAGTGTACATAACGTATGCGTGCCTAGCACGAGTTACTAGTGTACATAACGTATGCGTGCCTAGCACGAGTTACTAGTGTACATAACGTATGCGTGCCTAGCACGAGTTACTAGTGTACATAACGTATGCGTGCCTAGCACGAGTTACTAGTGTACATAACGTATGCGTGCCTAGCACGAGTTACTAGTGTACATAACGTATGCGTGCCTAGCACGAGTTACTAGTGTACATAACGTATGCGTGCCTAGCACGAGTTACTAGTGTACATAACGTATGCGTGCCTAGCACGAGTTACTAGTGTACATAACGTATGCGTGCCTAGCACGAGTTACTAGTGTATATAACGTATGCATGCCTAGCACGAGTTACTACTGTACATAACGTATGCGTGCCTAGCACGAGTTACTAGTGTACATAACGTATGCGTGCCTAGCACGAGTTACTAGTGTACATAACGTATGCGTGCCTAGCACGAGTTACTAGTGTACATAACGTATGCGTGCCTAGCACGAGTTACTAGTGTACATAACGTATGCGTGCCTAGCACGAGTTACTAGTGTACATAACGTATGCGTGCCTAGCACGAGTTACTAGTGTACATAACGTATGCATGCCTAGCACGAGTTACAAGGTGTCAAAAACGAATACTACCGCGCACCTAGCGGCGCTGCAGGCAGGCATTGCTGCAATGTTCGCAGCCGGTAGGGGCGCGATGCTGCTATTCATATAATGAGATACTGTTTCATATAAAGAATTAGAAAATTCTAAAACTGAAGGGAATGCCGCGTCTGCACGCAGGAGCGCGATCAGCTCCACCCTGAGGTGTTCCGCGTGTATCCCACTCGCTTCGGCCTAAACTGGTTTGAATTCTTATTTCTTTATTGCATTAATAAAACCTTATATTTAAACCTTGTTACAAGAGAGGTATCGCAAAGGCGAGCTTAACCCTAAAAAGAGTTCTCTTCCAGCAAACCTTAATGAGAGAGGGAGACATGTATGTAGAAGTGGGCAAGTGTGCAAAAGATAGAAAATACCTACACTAATTGCATAAACTAATACCTGCATAAAATAATATAAAATATATATAAAATACTATAAACCTGAATAATAACTAATAATAAATAATATAATAACGATTCTATATTCATAATAAATACATAAAATACTTACCTACATCAAAGTCATGAAGATAGGCAATGCTCTTTGACTTTACGCTTGAAGATGAAGAGTGAGCGGCTAGCACGAATATGATGTGGGAGAGAGTTCCATAACCTGACCTAGTCGACAGTGAAGATGAAGAGTGAGCGGCTAGCACGAATATGATGTGGGAGAGAGTTCCATAACCTGACCTAGTCGACAGTGAAGATGAAGAGTGAGCGGCTAGCACGAATATGATGTGGGAGAGAGTTTCATAACCTGACCTAGTCGACAGTGAAGATGAAGAGTGAGCGGCTAGCACGAATATGATGTGGGAGAGAGTTCCATAACCTGACCTAGTCGACAGTGAAGATGAAGAGTGAGCGGCTAGCACGAATATGATGTGGGAGAGAGTTCCATAACCTGACCGAGTCGACAGTGAAGATGAAGAGTGAGCGGCTAGCACGAATATGATGTGGGAGAGAGTTCCATAACCTGACCGAGTCGACAGTGAAGATGAAGAGTGAGCGGCTAGCACGAATATGATGTGGGAGAGAGTTCCATAACCTGACCGAGTGGACAGTGAAGGAGCCACCATAGCGGCTGGAAGAGTGACGAGGACATTTCAGGAGCAGGGACAATGATGTTCTACAGGATTTATCGCGGGGGTGAAGAAATTCAAACCGCTCACGGAGGTAAGAAGGAGTAAGAGGATTGTTCAGAATGCTAAAAAGAAGCGAGAGAACGTGTAGATCACGCCGGCGACGGGTTGGGAGCCATTCTAACTGAGAACATACTATATATATTGAACGTAGAACCATCCTTCGTGGATGTAAAGGCCGTATTGTTATTTGATGATCCCACGTTGTATCTTATTTCGTGCCTGAGCCAGCTGGACCCACGTTGTATCTTATTTCGTGCCTGAGCCAGCTGGACCCATGTTGTGTCTTATTTCGTGCCTGAGCCAGCTGGACCCATGTTGTATCTTATTTCGTGCCTGAGCCAGCTGGACCCATGTTGTATCTTATTTCGTGCCTGAGCCAGCTGGACCCATGTTGTGTCTTATTTCTTGCCTGAGCCAGCTGGACCCACGTTGTATCTTATTTCGTGCCTGAGCCAGCTGGACCCATGTTGTATCTTATTTCGTGCCTGAGCCAGCTGGACCCATGTTGTATCTTATTTCGTGCCTGAGCCAGCTGGACCCATGTTGTGTCTTATTTCGTGCCTGAGCCAGCTGGACCCATGTTGTATCTTATTTCGTGCCTGAGCCAGCTGGACCCATGTTGTATCTTATTTCGTGCCTGAGCCAGCTGGACCCATGTTGTGTCTTATTTCTTGCCTGAGCCAGCTGGACCCACGTTGTATCTTATTTCGTGCCTGAGCCAGCTGGACCCATGTTGTATCTTATTTCGTGCCTGAGCCAGCTGGACCCATGTTGTGTCTTATTTCGTACTTGAGCCAGCTGGACCCACGTTGTATCTTTTTATGTATCTTTTTTTTTTTTTTTCTTCATTTTTCGTGTTTGTGTATATATAAATATTTATAATGTACCTAGTTGATGTTATGTGTGTGTTATGTTTGGTTTCAAATAAATGTTCTTCTATTCTATTCTATTCTATTTTATCTTATTTTGTGCCTGAGCCAGCTGGACCCATGTTGTATCTTATTTCGTGTCTGAGCCAGCTGGACCCATGTTGTATCTTATTACGTGCCTGAGCCAGCTGGACCCATGTTGTATCTTATTTCGTGTCTGAGCCAGCTGGACCCATGTTGTATCTTATTTTGTGGCTGAGCCAGCTGGACCCATGTTGTATCAGTCTTATTTCGGGCCTGAGCCAGCTGGACCCACGTTGTATCTTCTTTCGTGTTGAGCCAGCTGGACCCACGCTATATCTTATTTCGTGCCTGAGCCAGCTGGACCCACGTTGTATCTTCTTTCGTGTTGAGTCAGCTGGACCCACGCTATATCTTATTTCGTGCCTGAGCCAGCTGGACCCACGTTCTATCATATTTTGTTTGCGATTTATTAATCTTGGCCTCAAGGGACGAGTATACATCAAACAAAGATTTCAGAAATTAACAGAAAAATCTTTTTCAATATTTTTCTCTCATTAATCTCATTATTTGGGCAAACATTCACGTTTCTAATAACAGTGGAGAAACAGATTATTAAAAATTATAAATGTTATTTTTACTCTCAAAATATTTGTCCGATAAAATTCAACAGAAATTGACCAGAAACTATAATAATGTACAAGCAGCTGCTCTGTTATGTATATACAGGGCGTCCCACGGATATGCCACATGGAGGGAAAGTACCTTGAATATTGTAGATGGAACATTTTACTGAAAGAAGACATTATTTTAATAAAAAAAAACAATTTAAACTGCATTCATAGATATTTAAATAAAAAAATTGGTTGAACCGGAAATCGAACCCGTTACATGAGAAAAATAATCACCCTGTAGCTTACTCATAACGATCCAAAGGCTTCATCATAATAATAATAATAATATAATATAGTCACAAATGAAAGGAAGACCATGAATTTTAACATTTTTAATACAAAATAGTTTAATTTATCATCATTTATATTTATCATAATATAGTATGTACAAAACGTTTCATTTTATGAAAATGGCTTTTTATGAAAATCTACATGTCCGACAAGTCTACAGGTCCGACAAATCTACATGTCCGACAAGTCTACAGGTCCGACAAGTCTACATGTCCGACAAGTCTACAGGACTGAATAGTGTACAGTATTGGTCATAAATATGTAAACGCAAAAGAGACAATTCCCAAATAAAGTAAATACCAAAGTGTCACAGAAATGTATACAATGCTGTATATTTTAGTTTTATATTTTTCATTATTAGGTGTACAAAATGTTACATTTTATAAAAATGACTTTTTGCTAAAAATCCTACAAGCAGCGGGTTAAATTGTCTAAGCCTACAAGCCGTCATAAATATGTATACATGACCGAGACTGCATAATAGTTACATGAAGTGCCACAAAAATGTATACAGCAATTTGTACGATATTTTATAAATGGTACCATAATATGGTTTAAACGTTTTAATATACAAAAAAGGTTTATTACTGATCTGAAAAAATATTTTGAAATTGTCCACATCTAACAGTCCACCAGTTTAAAGTCGCCCAGCGAGCTATGGAGAGAGCTATGCTCGGAGTTTCTCTGAAGGATAGGATTCGCAACGAATACATCCGACAGAGAACCAAGGTTATCGACATAGCTCATAGGATTAGCAAGCTCTCGCAATAAGAGCGGAAGATCCATCGCCCACGATCTTGGATCTCGCAATAAGAGAGGGAGATCCATCGCCCACGATCTTGGATCTCGCAATAAGAGCGGGAGATCCATCGCCCACGATCTTGGATCTCGCAATAAGAGCGGGAGATCCATCGCCCTCGATCTTGGATCTCGCAATAAGAGAGGGAGATCCATCGCCCACGATCTTGGATCTCGCAATAAGAGAGGGAGATCCATCGCCCACGATCTTGGATCTCGCAATAAGAGCGGGAGATCCATCGCCCACGATCTTGGATCTCGCAATAAGAGCGGGAGATCCATCGCCCTCGATCTTGGATCTCGCAATAAGAGAGGGAGATCCATCGCCCACGATCTTGGATCTCGCAATAAGAGAGGGAGATCCATCGCCCACGATCTTGGATCTCGCAATAAGAGCGGGAGATCCATCGCCCACGATCTTGGATCTCGCAATAAGAGCGGGAGATCCATCGCCCTCGATCTTGGATCTCGCAATAAGAGAGGGAGATCCATCGCCCACGATCTTGGATCTCGCAATAAGAGAGGGAGATCCATCGCCCACGATCTTGGATCTCGCAATAAGAGCGGGAGATCCATCGCCCACGATCTTGGATCTCGCAATAAGAGCGGGAGATCCATCGCCCACGATCTTGGATCTCGCAACAAGCGACCGGGAATCAACAACACGCCCCCGCTCGAATTAATAAAACCTTTGCTAAAGAAAACTCGCGCTAACTTGAAATAACAAGCTTCACGTCGACGCTTTATTACTTTTACAATCGACATGGCGGCGACATCCTAGCTAGAACACTTACTAAATTTTTAATGTAGATAAAAGGCAAAATTCGATTGTCCCTACGTACACTATCGAAACTAAATTTTGGGTTTTTTTTTATTTTTTCTTAAATGTCTTATTTTTACGTGAACTTTAATAGGATCAGAAGAAAAAAATGTTTTTTAAATTATTTTACTCAATTGCTAAACGTATACAATCGAATGTTTCATTTTGTTCCGTCGATAAGTGTCGAAAATTAAGTTTCACTTGTATACGCCGCGCTCAGCCGCTCTGATAACTGTGCGAGCGAGACGAAACTACCACTATCGACAGTGTACGTCGCGCTCAATGTTTGTATTATTCATTTACTGTGAAAAATGATTTACGGAAATAAGTAACAGCAAATTATTGTAATAACCTAGTATAATAATCATTTTTGTCAGATTTATTAGTACTGAGAGTAATACCAGCGTAAAGTCTTGAAACTGACCGTTTCGATCTTTTACGTCGAGACATTTAGTTATATTTGTGTCGAATGTGGCACTTTCATTAGTTTACATTGCAATTTAAAAATGTATTCTTATCGAAACTGCCACTTTCAATAGTTTACCACGTAAATACAGTGCATTAGAGCTATCGAATTTGCATTTTTTTATCTTACATAAATACACTTAAAACGCATAAGGTAAATAATTTAGTCTTCATAATGGAAGCTAAGTTCTAGACAAATACTAACGTTAAAATAATAGAGTTTTAGTGACATTATGTGGTGCATTCATCCAACAGTGTAACTATAACTAGGTAGTGATTAATTGGGTTCGTTTGCTCGTAACCGATTTATTTATTTTTGACGACCGATGTGGCGCGGCGGGCGAAGGTCCGCCTGCGACGCAGGAGGTTGCGGGTTCGATTCCCGCCTTGTGACAAATATTTGTACGATCTGCAAATATCCGCTCACGGTACTTACATGCCCCTTGCGCTCTCGTGACGTTGATGCAACTAGCGATGACCGTTATTTTTACGGCTTGCACGTGGTTCGACGTCTAACACTTTAAGAAGCCATTTATGACTAAATTTCTTTGAATTAGAACCTCATTGATTTCATGTTTTTTGTTAAACTTGAATAGGCGGTTGGAATAACACAAAAAATTCTATGATTGTAAAGGCTTATTAATAAATAAAGCAGCTCCGAACCACGATCTTCGAAAAAATAGACCTTTATGTAAACAATGACTTCTTATTTAAAAATGAAGGGACAAACTATGTTTTCGATGATTTAACTATAAGAGTTAATAGATTCAACATGAAGCATAAAATACACTAACAAAACGACACACATGTTCATTGTTTTCATTTAACAATGAATAAGCTGTATAATTTATATAAAGAGTGGAATCAGCTGAAAAACTACGAAAGTGTAGCTCAAACTTTAAGATAGTACCGAGACATTGTTAATGAAAACATGAACACAGGTTTCTTTATTCCAAAGAAAGATTTATGTGATAAATGCCATTCATTTAACTCTGAGAACCAACTGATGAACAAATTCAAGCTCATTCAAAACATGTGGAAAATAAGACTGTAGCAAGAGAATTTAAAGCGCGCTCTACCTCGCATTGATTTGTACCGAAAAATCTATTGTTTCACCGCTCTCGCATAAACTATCTCTTCATCTTCTACCTAATTGTGACTGTGAACTCTATATATAACTAGGTACTGTACCTTCCACTCCTTCTATGTAACTGTAGTGTTCAATTAAACGTGTCTGTGAACTGGATTGTGTGTTACCATTCTTCATCAACCACCACAACACAGGCCACCCCCGCTACAGTGACGCTACTGTTTGAAAACGTTACAAGGTACAAGAAGGGGTAAGAGAGCGACAAAAATGTGTTTAATTATAGAATTAGTACAGTGACATTCTGCCTTTCATCATCATCATCATCAGCCTTTTTCAGTCCACTGCTGGACATAGGCCTCTCCTAATGAGCGCCATAGCGCCCTGTCTTCAGCTTGCCGCTCAGCTTTTCATTCTGCCTTTGCCGGAGGCAAAACACAAAGACCTGATGTCTTTGTGTAATTCTGGGGTAATACCTAAAGAATATCATAGGTTTTTCCAAAACCTTAAACACGGAGAAAATTTACCTGACGAAGATGATGATTCAAACTAAGTTCAAATAATAAGATCTCATTTTGTTTCTTATCTGAATAGTGATCTGATCTCAAATATGTGTTCATTTTGTTAAGTTAATTTTTGTCTGAATACATTTTATGATGATTTTAGTAATTTTCAGGCTCAATAACATTATTTAAGTTGAAAACATATTTTATGATTCAAATTGTTATTCATATCTTTGTAATACATAATTAAAATATGAAAATAATTAATTTTTATTTACTTTCCAATAATTTAAAATAATATGTAAATAAGACCAAAATAATAGGAATACAATCGAATATGCAGATTTTTACCACGTAAACTATTGAAATTACCACTTTCGATAAAAAGGTATAACAAAATTCCGAAGTAAACTATCGATATGGTCAGTTTCGATAGTTTTAGGGCCAGTTTGTACGACGTAAGATACCGAAACTGAAAAATCTCAAAATCTGGTGAGTATTTCCTTTTGCGGTTATTACCAAATGTTGTAGTCTAAATTATTGCCACTACTCATAAGTTGTAGTTGAATGGGCTCTTATAAATAAAAAGATATAACGAAAATCAACTTCAAACGGCCGTCCTGTAAAGTGGCCATTTTCAGATTCGATAGTGTACTTAGGGACAATCGAATTGTCTTCGGCCTTTTATATTTTAATCCTCTTTACCAATGTAAATCAATCTCTTTACAATAATCATGAGATTCAAATATGAATAAAACTGTACTGCCTGTCATAGGTTCAAGTTCGTATTTAGTCATACTTGGCACGGCACACCTACATATCTACATCCCTGTAAGTAGTCCTGTAACAACATTCAAGTTTAATGAAGTACGATATCTCCTCTCTCGTTCTTACTCATGAACCTGGTTGCAGTGGCGCAGCTGTTCACAAGCCAATCCAGAAAAGGGCTCGATTGGATCACAGAAAGACAAAACTTTAAAGAAAATTGTACGGTATCATGTTTATTTCGTTTTATTATATTTACGGGTGTGTTTAGGTCGTGTTCACTTCGAATGAAATCTCGCACCCGCTTTGACACGTGACGAACATCTGCTTACATACCGGAACCAGGCAACCGGAACGGACGCCATCTGTGGACCTATGTAAATTGCTGTACAGGCTGCCTGCCACTCAGGAGGTAGCGGGTTCGATTCCCGCCTCAGGACAAAATGTTTGTAAGATGTGCAGTTATGTTGCTCTGTGTGTTTTCTACGTAAACCAAAAGTACTATAGAGCTTTGTAATGTAGTTCAAAATATATCAAACCATTATATCTGTAATCAAAATAGAACCTTTGTTTAGTTTGCAGCTTGATGATATTGAGTGAGTTGTCCAACATTATTAGCTAATGATTTATTGAAATGATTAATTATGTGTTTATCTTTTAATTCGTCTATTAATTTATCTTTTAATATCAACTGTTTCTAGAATAGTAATGTAATGGTTTTTTATTTCACGCTGCAGATAGAGCAAGAAGAGGGAAATGTTTAAACAAAGCTTGTGTCTTGAGACCATGCATGCATACTACGGCTCGGCCGTGATTGAAATAATTTTGTTTTACATAAAATATAAATCTTAAAAACTTACTAAAGCTTTTTACGAACTTATTGGTGATCCAACAAAATATTTTAGACTTTTATTCATCTTAGTTTTTTCGTTCAAAGTAATATTTACCGACAACCGGTTTACACTTCCTGTGTAATGTTTACCGACAACCGGTAACCGGTTTACACTTCCCGTGTAATATTTACCGACAACCGGTAACCGGTTTACACTTCCCGTGTAATATTTACCGACAACCGGTAACCGGTTTACACTTCCCGTGTAATATTTACCGACAACCGGTAACCGGTTTACACTTCCCGTGTAATATTTACCGACAACCGGTAACCGGTTTACACTTCCCGTGTAATGTTTTTTCCGAAACCCGATACCAGCTCCTTACGGAAAATGAGAAAGTGAAAATATCTGCTAATAAAATTCATGAGACTCGCCTCACAGCCTCACACCACTCGCCCCACAGCCTCACACCACTCGCCCCACAGCCTCACACCACTCGCCCGACATTAACACGTCTGTCCGTTTGTAACGCAGTTCGTTCTATTTGTTCTGCACATGTTGTCTGTAATCAAAGTGACGGAGCGAGAGGGCACAGCAGATTGTTCAAGGATAGAAAGAGAAAAGTAATCCTTAGGGTAAGTGATTATTGTGTATTTCGCGGCTTATCTGTATTGGTATTGTCACTCTGTATTGGCTTACTGATTAAGGAACGTGGACATTGTATATTTTTTCTATTCATGTTCTATCCAGTTCATTTTCATTTCGTGCATCCTTTTTGCTAACTCGGTCGCAACAGTTGCTGCCATGTTTGGATCGACTCGGCCAAGTGTGAGCTTGCAGCCTTAGACTCGATAGAACGAAGAGCCTTCTGACTCATTGACGAGCAGTACCTTGCAGAGAACGAAGTCCAAAGTCTCGAACTCCGCCGCAAGGTAGCTTGTCTCTCGATCTTTTATTATTTTATAGGATACTTTTCGAAAATGCTCCTAGGAACTACATGAACTGGTTCCACTATCCCTCTTCCACTCCAGGACAAGCAGACGCACAGCGCATCACCTCCCCTATATGGTGTATATTTCTTCCACTCGCACTAAGCGGTTCTCCTCCACCTTCATCATTCGTACCGCTGAGGTTCGGAACACGCTCCCTGCTGCTCCCTGCTGCTTTTTTTCCTGTCAATTACAACCTGGATCTCTTCAAGACAAGAGTGAATAGACTATTAAATAAAGTGATGAGTGCGATTTGTCCATACCTGACAAAAGTCCGATTGTCCATCCGAAAGTACGACAGGTTCATCTTAGAAATTTAGAGAACGGGCTAATTTTACTTACCCTATTTTAGTTGGTACAACAACCGTCCATTCCACAACAGGACAATCTAAAAAGATCACAGAGTTCTCTGCAAGCGCACTTTGAAAGAATAGTCGGACTTTAACAACAAAACAAGGAAGTTAGAACCTCAACAACCAGCACCGGCTTCAGAACGGCTAACGAACGATAGACAAAGCGGTGGTCGGTTCCCGTTGGACCCACAGTCCGACACGATCTTATGAGATCTATGAGATGATCAGTGTAGTGAATTCTCAAAAGGAATTCTGACCGTAGTTTCAAGGATCTTAGATAGAATTAACGGATACCAAATAAATTTAATAGAAACCAACTAAATTTACTAATCATTCGCTAGTCGCCTCAAATGATTGAATACATTATATTCACGGGAGTTTTTGATGATAATGGTGTCCTGCTACCCGAGTTCTACCACTGCAGTCAGTCTGCACGGAAATTAGCCAGGTTCATAGTACATACTAATAGTGCACAAGTGTGTGTGCACAATACATGTGCACTCCCTATTCCATCACTCTCATAACCCGAGAGGATCGACGACCGACAAGACCGGAAAGAGGTCAGGTAAAGGACTGCGTACTTTCCGAGGCACGGAGGGGGGGGGGGGGGTATCACCGCTGCTGTAAATTGGAAGAAGAATCATGAAAAGAAAAATCAGGGCTATTTATCTTAATATAAATAGAACAAGCGATTATTTGGAGGCCACGCCCAGCCCAGGCCGCTGAAGCTAGAAATCCGAAACTTGGAACCCTTGTGGTTCTAGCATCAGCGGTACAACAGGGATGTTAACCATAATCACAAATTAAAGTTTAGTGTTAATTTTATGATCATTTGTATTATTAGAATATCGAAAATCACATTTTTATAATATAATATAACTTATTGAATTTATTAAAAATGATTTTAAATGCTATATTTATAAACTGTTGTCAAGTGACTGCAAACGCCATTATAAGCTTATGACGTCACTAGCCGCAAAACAAGCTGTCGCACTGTTTGTTTACCTTTCTGCATTTTCTCATAACGACGAATTAGTCTGTAAATTACATAATATTAATACATGATGGAATCCAGATTCACTAAAGGGAATAGTTCCAACTTACTAAAAGTAGATTTGTTGATGGTGGCAAACTTTTTTGCAAGAAACGAAGACTTTTGTGGTTCAGAATTCAGGAACGTGAAAACATCTTTGTAGGTACACTTTTACGTTTAATACCATTTATCTATCTACGAATACATAAATAACAAAGTCAAGTACATGTGTAATAGATGATTTTCTGCTTTTTATATATAATTTATCGTGTTTAGAACATCGTTTAAATCACTGTTTACAAAGTTAGGTTATGTGCTACCTAAAACAATAAATTCGTAACATTTGCTTATCTTTTGGCACATGAATAAACAGTTTTTTCGGTAATATAGTAATTGGTTGTACTTTTACACAGAGGGCACTGCACAGGTTTTGTAAAACTTTGTGTTCATTTTGATTGTTTGTATTCAAGTAAAATTAAGAAAACACATGTCCTAATCGAACAATGGACATACAACATACAGTCATGTCATGAATCGCGATCATCGTTTTGCGGTTAGTGACGTCATTTCTGTTACGTGGCAGTTGTTAGTGTTTTAGCGGAAAAGTTTAAAATTACTCTATTTTTGTACATTTTCTTATCGAAAATAGTAATATTTTTAAAGAAAATATTTTTTTTATGCTAAACAAGAGTCCATCTTCAAAATAAAAGCAATTCCGAAAAATTGTTAACATCCCTATTGTTAGCTACTCAGCTACCAATTGTTACATAATTTCCCGTTAATGTATTCTTAGAAATCAAGCAATCTTTATTTTAATGTGTATGTGAGGCTCAACGGGAACGCACCCGGATCGGATCCAATCAATTGGCGCGTAAACAGAAGGAGCTCATTATTGGCTATTAATAAACTTCTCCTGATTGGAAGTCGCGGCACACCGAGCGCAGGAACGTGCGGCCGCCTCGGGCCGGCAGACCACCAGCCTGAGGGTCGGGCGACGCTGTCAGGGCAGTAGGGTACCAGGTGGCAGAGGCTGGCACGAGACCGACAGGGATGGCAAGATCAAATAACCTCATTATTTTAATTTAAATAATTGATTTCATTTCTATAACAGTCTCGTTCGACGGGGGTCCTTACATCCGGGCGACTTCACAAAACTGTTAGTCCCCGCGTGCTTATCGAGGTAATAACAGAAAAATCTAATCCCCTTCTTTGTGGGAGGCATGTTGTGCAGCGATTCTTCCACGTAGTCAAACCGCGTGCTGGCAGCGTGCTCCGGGGTCGACTCTCTCCCTGTGACAGTCACACCCGCGCGGCGCTGCCGGCACGCGACACTGTGGAGCCGCGTGCAGGCAGCGTGCTGCGGGGTCGACTCTCTCCCTGTGACAGTCACAACCGCGCGGCGCTGCCGGCACGCGACACTGTGGAGCCGCGTGCAGGCAGCGTGCTGCGGGGTCGACTCTCTCCCTGTGACAGTCACAACCGCGCGGCGCTGCCGGCACGCGACACTGTGGAGCCGCGTGCAGGCAGCGTGCTGCGGGGTCGACTCTCTCCCTGTGACAGTCACACCCGCGCGGCGCTGCCGGCACGCGACACTGTGGAGCCGCGTGCAGGCAGCGTGCTGCGGGGTCGACTCTCTCCCTGTGACAGTCACACCCGCGCGGCGCTGCCGGCACGCGACACTGTGGAGCCGCGTGCAGGCAGCGTGCTGCGGGGTCGACTCTCTCCCTGTGACAGTCACACCCGCGCGGCGCTGCCGGCACGCGAAACTGTGGAGCCGCGTGCAGGCAGCGTGCTGCGGGGTCGACTCTCCCTGTGACAGTCACACCCGCGCGGCGCTGCCGGCACGCGACACTGTGGAGCCGCGTGCAGGCAGCGTGCTGCGGGGTCATTCTGAGGCCAAACTATGAATGCTACTGAGCCCTCGAACAGTCTCAGGCTCGTACTGTACAGCCCGTTAAGGCGAGGCAGTGTACAGTGAGAGCATTAAGGCGCAGATGTTACAGCCGGCCCTCCCTTCCCGTGTCGCGCCGAGCCGATGAATGCCGAGCGATGCTAATAGCGTATGAATACCAAATAACCACATTGCTCTCTTGCACGACTTTTTGTGTCAACGGAGAGTCGTCGTGTGTTGTGTTTCTTACAATCTAGGGTATAATTAATAATTGATGATGTTTAAAATCTTACGTTAAGTTCGGACAGGCAGGGTATTGATAGGCTAATTATGTAGCTAATTTTTTTTTTTTTTTTATATTTTTATAAAAAAAAAGCTGCCAGCATTCTGGGTACTCTGCCTTCTGGTGACGGCTTAGATTTTTAGAAAATATATATTATGTTAGTATGAATATTTGTTGTAATCTTTATGAATAAATTTATTTTATAAAGAAAAATAAATAAATAACGCGGGACAATTCACACAGCATTATCTAGCCCCAAGCTAAGCAGAGCTTGTGTTATGGGTACTAGATAACCGATATACATACATAATGCAGCATACAACATATCATTATACAGTATAATATCTGCAACAATTTTTGTAGTTTTAGATCATTTATCGTTTCTTTGATTTAGTTATAAAAAACTTCCTCACTGGCATTGTCGCGAGGAGCCAGTGCCTCTCACATTGTCAATTTTCCGTTTGCTGCATGAGTATGCACATGAGTATGCACATGAGTATGCACATGAGTATGCACATGAGTATGCACATGAGTATGCACATGAGTATGCACATGAGTATGCACATGAGTATGCACATGAGTATGCACATGAGTATGCACATGAGTATGCACATGAGTATGCACATGAGTATGCACATGAGTATGCACATGAGTATGCACATCTAGACAAACAACAATATTAATACAGAGACCGCAACTTGTTCCCCGCGGGGCGCGGCGTATATATTGCACGGTCCCTCACTGCCAGCGCGGCTCATTGGAAACAACATCTTGTTACAATGCCTCTAGACTGAATATTGCCTGAAGGTAGATTATACACTGAAATCCTAAGTAGTTTACAAACTAAGCTCGATGTCTTCGTATTGGATATAGTTGGAATACAACATTTATCAGAATCTTCAACTCCATAGACCGCTAATCTTGTACGCTCAGCCGGATTTGAGCTGTCATGCACTGACTTATGTTTCAATTTAGATAATCTGCGTTGATACTTCAATCGTAGTAACTTCTCTATGTACGTATGAAGTATGTAGATTAGTTAGTCACAATGTTCCATGCGCAGACGTCACAAACATGTCACCGCATCAGAGTGAGATGTACGTACGTGCGAGTGAGGTGGGTGAGGTAGGTACCTGACACATGCTTAGGTGTGGTTGTCAACCGGCAACAACATGCTTAGGTGTGGTTGTCAACCGGCAACAAACCCGGGGGTTTATAATATAAGCGGTTGATATCGTTCTTCCATAATGTGAGCCCACAAGTGGAACCGAATCGAACTTGATGATGCCTTTTGATCCTTTTGAATTATCTAATTGCTCTGATATTTATAATTGCAAGATCTTACTCATTATGACATTTTTACATTAATGTTAACAACTATACTGATATACATAATGTTAACAACTATACTGATATACATAATATAATAGACAGCCCCAGTAAATGCTCAAGGCTAAATCAGTATGACGGTGCTGATGATGGCGGTGCAGGTGGAGTGAGAGCTCCAGTCAGCTGGTAGCGGTAGCGGTAGCGCTGGTAGCGGTAGCGGCAGCGCTGGTAGCGGTAGCGGTAGCGGTAGCGCTGGGTCGTCGATTGTTTCGGATGATTTACTCCGTGTTCCGCGCACTCCGGCAACGCCAATGAAAGTAATTGTTCCTTATTTATAGTCCAAACTTCCGTGAACTCATTTTGCGGGAGATCGTATCAGTTTAATGCCACGCTGTAGTTTAATGCCACGCTGTAGTTTAATGCCACGCTGTAGTTTAATGCCACGCTGTAGTTTTACAGTTATTTGTTACAACTGTTATAATGAGATATCTACACGGTCTGAGATTCAGGTGGAAATACATATATTTTGCCAGCACACATACTTTTAAATAAAAAAACAGCACAAATAGCTTTTAAGTTAAAAATAATAAAATATAAAAGTTCTATCTAGATATGTAATGTATTGTTTTATGTATATCAGTTATCTAGTGCTCATAACACAAGCTCTGCTTAACATGTATATCAGTTATCTAGTGCTCATAACACAAGCTCTGCTTAACATGGAACTAAATAATGCAATGTCAATTATCCAGCATTATTATTATTAAATATCGATTTTAATTTGTGAAACCTCCGGATCTAAAGCCAAAGTCCCCTTACTGAGCTCCCTTCTCGCCACAAACCAGTAAAACAAACGTCTGTCCAACCGTTACGTAGTAGTACAAAGTGCTTCTGTGCCTTCAGGATCACGGAGCTGTGCCGTCAGGATCACGGAGCTGTGCCGTCAGGATCACGGAGCTGTGCCGTCAGGATCACGGAGCTGTGCCGTCGGGAGCCGGGACGGGCGGAGCCCCGGACGGCGCCGCGCCGACCACCAGTACTTTACGTACTGAAACTACGAACAGTTGAACCAATTCAAGTTTAGCAAAAATTCACTAGATCCTAAAACGTCCGTATTCGTACTCGTAGTTGCATGACTTGCACGTTGGAATTGAAGAATAGTCCTAGCGCAAGCAAAAAGTCATAGTTTTTAGCGCTTTGACACTGCCTCTGTAGTGCTTATTTGGAAAGCGGAATAGAATTTCACGATTGCCAACGTCTTTTCCTGGCAAGCACTTTCCGTCCTGCAGTAGTTGGTGTACATAGCAGTTCCGTCCGCCGCGCAGTCGGTAAGCAGCTTAGTGCCCAAGTAGACAAGTTCAGTCTCGCAGGACGCTCTGATCCACTGAACTTGCGACTCGGATTGATACTCTCCGAACTTTGCTGGAAGTTCGATTGCTCAAGGAACCTTGGAAATTGACCGAGGCGTTAGTAGCTACTATAGAGATATTCTGCGCCGAGACCTACATTGAAATGATACTCAAAAGACAGACAAATTTTGGTCAACGAACAATAAAGGCGTAAAGAAAGCGATTTTAATGAGAACAAAAAACTTTGTACTCCCTGCTAGTATTCCTGCTAGTATTCCTGCTAGTGTTCTCCGTTTGAACCCCAGAAAGAGGCGATACTCATACTGGCTTTTAATCATAATTTCAAAGTTTTCTACTAACTTAGCACATTACTCAGTTATTAATAACTTAGCACATTACTCAGTTATTAATAACTTAGCACATTACTCAGTTATTAATAACTTAGCACATTACTCAGTTATTAATAACTTAGCACATTACTCAGTTATTAATAACTTAGCACATTACTCAGTTATTAATAACTTAGCACATTACTCAGTTATTAATAACTTAGCACATTACTCAGTTATTAATAACTTAGCACATTACTCAGTTATTAATAACTTAGCACATTACTCAGTTATTAATAACTTAGCACATTACTCAGTTATTAATAACTTAGCACATTACTCAGTTATTAATAACTTAGCACATTACTCAGTTATTAATAACTTAGCACATTACTCAGTTATTAATAACTTAGCACATTACTCAGTTATTAATAACTTAGCACATTACTCAGTTATTAATAACTTAGCACATTACTCAGTTATTAATAACTTAGCACATTACTCAGTTATTAATAACTTAGCACATTACTCAGTTATTAATAACTTAGCACATTACTCAGTTATTAATAACTTAGCACATTACTCAGTTATTAATAACTTAGCACATTACTCAGTTATTAATAACTTAGCACATTACTCAGTTATTAATAACTTAGCACATTACTCAGTTATTAATAACTTAGCACATTACTCAGTTATTAATCAGCTACAAAGAGTAAACATTAATCAATTTTACACCAGCGACATTTTTAGTGTTGGTAAGGTAATGTAACTATTGTTTTGGTAACAGGTACATAAACAAAGTACAAACATTGTCATCATAATCCGATGAATAGGAACATGCATCAGAGAATATTGAACCTAATGAAATTTCCAGTTACTTGATCAGGAACTCCAGTAGAGAACCCACTGGGTTCTATCGTAGAGCCTAGCTCTACAAACACGTACGTACATATGTAGAACAGAAATGGATCGCTCTGTCCGGGAGCCGCGAGACGATGGATCGCCTCGCTAGAGACGAGTGCCCACTTGACTAGTGCACAACTTGCAGTATACCTACTAGTGTAACACTAATATGTGTTTTAGTTCAGTATCGTTCATCAAGGCACATATAAACTGGATGCTTACGAGGCGTAAAGAAGAAAAATGTTGAAATAAAATTTCGTAATTGCCATAAAATGACTTCCGATAGTTTGCATTGAACGGCAGTGCCAATTTTACAATCGATTTCATTTTATATGAAAGTTAATTTATTGGATGGCGTGGTTTATTTAGCAGCTCAAAAAACATAATTTTTGAAACATATTATTTTTGAAAATAAAAATTAAAATGAAATAATAATTTATTAGACAGTGCACACGAATAAGTAAGTATGTACAATAAATAATACATAACTACATTTACACCAAATACATAGAAAATACCAGGGATACACAGAGAGACTACTTAAATACAGTCTAAAACAAAAAAACACGGTACTAAGCAGCTCATCCGTGTGCTGCTAGGTATAGCATAATGTACTAGGTCTTGGTCTTAATTTTGAATACCTTGCTAACATTTCCCAGGTTGTGCTTCTTGGGATCCAAAAATTGATGAAATTATTGTCAAAGGCCGGGTCTCAATCTCAACTATGGGTAGATAGATACAAAGTTACAAGGCAACTGGATAGTTGGCTCGTAATGCATACGTTTGTTCGTGTTCTGCACACGCTTCCTCTGTGGCATCTCTATGCCAGGGGGTCGGTCACATCCGAGTCCCTGGGTTAAGTTAATTAGTCGCGATGACAGCCCGCTGGCACGATCCAATCAGCACTCTAACACAGCGGCATAGATCACGTTATTCAGTTAACATTTGGAAATTACAGGTTCTCAGAATGTCCGGTCAGAATAAAAGTTATAGTTAAAATGTGAAGGAGACATGCTACGAGTATGTACCTACTAGAACGGTTTATGTTTTATGGGATGAAGGCAAGGCTAAGGTTATGTTATGATGTACCAACGTTTACTCAACTAGATATTGAATAAGAACTTGGAAGATTTATTTATTTTACGTACAAAACAGAACACAATCAAAAACTAAAAAGAACTTGAAGTGCGAGTAGGACTCGCGCACAGACATACAAACTTGTGAACAAAAACTCGAATCAGAGGATACCTAACTACTGATAGACATTACTCATTTGGATAAAATTTAATAATTAATTTAAGCGATTTAAGCAAACCTTTTAGCAATATCAGTGTTTATCCAGTTCTATGTGTAACACGTGTGATAATAACTTGTCTCGTAATTTATTCGGGTGTTCACTCGAGACGGCGCGGCGCGGCGGCGGCGGCGGCGGCGGTGACTAGCTCAGTCCAGTCTGAGGTGAGATGAACTCGGGTTATTTCTCAACCCCTATCGGGTGATTTATCGCGACCCAAATGGATTAGCAGTATCTGAGCGATGGGCTCCCTCAGAGGTTAAGGGGGAGGGGGAGGTTCAATACAAATGCAAATATAAAGGGATCAAGTGGTTGGATTGTGCGGGAATAAACATTTGCCTATCATTTGGACTCCTCAGCTTTCTTATTTTTATTTTTGTTGTTATTGAATCATGGCTTGTTGTCTTAAATTTGTGTGTAAGTATTATACCAAAACGAAATAAAAAAGTTCAAGAGGAAGCACTACGCCGTAGCACCTCTACGCCGTAACACCTCTACGCCGTAGCACCTCTACGTTTCAGCACCTCTACGCCGTAGCACCTCTACGCCGTAGCACCTCTACGTTGTAGCACCTCTACGCCGTAGCACCTCTACGCCGTAGCACCTCGATGCCGTAGCACCTCGATGCCGTAGCACCTCTACGCCGTAGCACTGTTGTAAATTCACGTTGCTTTGCTAGCATGTTCAGCTTAGATCTAGTGTTAGCTGTATTATCTAGTACCTCGATTATTCGTATAATATTTTGTTAATTTCCCGCTTCATTGAACTTTTACTTTTCACGGGATGTTCTATTTCGCTCCTCACGGTTTTATTATGAGTCTAATTCTGGACGCACAATATTTTATTGTCACCTATTATTGCTATTTTCCGTTAAAGTATCTAAGAAGGTTGCAGTGTTGTTAAAAAAAAAATCTCTTCAAGCTTAGCAGTTAGTTTGGGTTGCATAGTAATGAACTTTCTAAACCTTACTACTGATAATATGTTTAAATTTAAAATGGTTGCACCAATTTGCAACGAGATAAAGTACATTTAAAATAATGTCCCAAAAAGTTACGATGTTGTTAGGATTAGAAAAAGCGCCTCACCCTCAATAAAAAATGCCGCAGAGCGTGTCACGCACTATTAATACAAAAACTGATTCACTTTTCTAATAAAAATAACACATTAATTGAAGAGCTACGATGCATTCCAACACAACAACTTCATCATGCGTCATTCCAACACAACAACTTCATCATGCGTCATTACAACACAACAACTTCATTATCTCGGCCGAATGACGGACAAAACACATCGGGACCAAGGCCTCCAAAGACTGATCCCGCTTACCCATCTTTTTGCGTCGGGGTTAAAATTACCACGTCCAGTGCGCACCCCCTCCGTGTTCCATATTTGCCTGAACAATATTAGGGTCGCGTAACGGCGTCATATTGCCATAAGTCAGCCGGCCGGCGCGATAGCGGTGTGATTAAACACAGGAGTTATCGCTGATGGAGATCAACATCATTAGCGGCGCTTTGTCTCAATTAGGAGACTGTTCGTCCAGCCTCTAATTAATGGATAGGTCATCTATTATCTTGGAGTAATGCTTGTTTGATTATAGAGACAGCAGCGGTGGGGTTCGTCCTGGGCAGTTTTATCCACATCTATGTATAAAGTATAACGAGACCTGACTGCCCCAACTCGACATATACGACAGCCAACCGCAGGGGAAGTTTCTAGCATGCGTGGTCTGTTGATTGTTGAGACGAAGATATAAATGTACACAACACACTGAGGCGACTCGGTGTATTGTATGTGTTGTCCGCTGCCTCCGTCGTGCATTACGCAGTGGCAGCACTCTATCGGCCGCTGTGCCTGGAAGCTGGCTCCATAAATAACATCAATACAATACAATACCCGAGCACACGGCACACGGCACACGGCACACGGCACACGGCACACGGCACACGGCACACGGCACACGGCATGCTCCTGCATAACGGTAGGCACTTGCTACACACATCATATTATGTAGAAGCTGAGAATTTTTACAAATCCTACATCTTATTGGTTTCTGTTCTCTTTTTTGGTCCCTAAATAATTTCTAGTATCGTCTTATCCCACTTGAATCTCGGAAACGCGTTGGCAGGTCAATTAAAAAAAACCAAATATATACTTTCGGATCAAGCTGAAACGATAAGAATACAAAACCGAAACGAACAACGAACTTGCAGCTTCTTAGTTCCTTTGGAAGCGTCATCAAATGAACCTTTCATTTCATTTCACAGACTAATAAACGTCAAAAGTCTTTTGCATAGCACCGTACTAGGCACTATGTATCATGCATCGAAGACACTAATTAATAATAAATAATATAAATAAATAATGCTGGACAATTCACACAGCATTATCTAGCCCCAAGGTAAGCAGAGCTTGTGTTATGGGTACTAGATAACTGATATACGTAATATTATACATTACATAGATAGATATTTTTTATTATACATAGAAAACACCCAGACCAACGGAACAAATTTCTGCAGATCGTACACAAATTTGTTCCGAGGCGGGGATCGAACCCGCAACCTCTTGCGTCGCAGGCAGACTCTCGCCCGCTGCGCCACTGAGGTCGTCGATTTCTCCCTGAACTGAGTAGAACAGCGTGAGACATTATTTCTCAACCTTATTTACATTATAAGTAGGTACGAGGGTTATATGTAGTATAGAGTCCGTCATCAGTTGTATGTAGTATAGAGTCCGTCATCAGTTGTATGTAGTATAGAGTCCGTCATCAGAAACTTTGTTTGCATTTGTTTTCCAAAGTATACGTCCTGCAGGGAGGATCGGTGCCATTCCTCGCGATAACGCAGATTGTGAGGCAAACGGAATATTTTACGAACAGCTTCGTTACACGGAACCTTGTCGTCACACGGAGCCTCGTCATTACACGGAGCCTCGTCGTTACACGGAGCCTCGTCGTTACACGGAGCTTCGTCGCTTCTTTATGTCGATATAATCTGGCGGAAACTACTGGGACGGAACTATTCTTGTTTTTGCACATAACTCAATATCAGTGATACGATTATCAAAGAGGTATTGCCGAGTAAAAGAAAATTGTACGAGGAAATTAGTGAAGCTCAGTCAGAATCATTATAAAAAATAATAAGGACCCCTTGATTGCATACTTCTTTGCTGATATTGTTATACCTATAGAACTTTTTCCTCCAACGTTTGACATCTTGTTAAACTGAGAGCTACAAAAACGACCTTCGGAGTTTTTATGCCTCGAGTCTAACTTTGTTGTTACTTTTTAAAGAACAAATGAGTTGTAGGACGTGATCCAGTTTAATCCTTTTGAAAATATCCTATTACTACCCCAGTGGATAAGCTCACAAATTTGTGTACCTACCTAACATGAACACCCATTGAAATTCTGTGTCAACTTTCATCACTGTTTGTATTAATTTCCACACCGAATGCAGCTTGCAAATGGAAAACACAGCGTTGTCTAACGTGTGCATAACAAATTCTATTCACTGATTGAATTCATTGCCATATTATTCATTGCCATATATTCTCATTTTGTCCCGAGGACGGAGAATCCAATTGCGTAGTTTTTTGTGAAATTGTCCTGTTACTCGCCGAGATATAAGAATTACGTGCTAGGAACGTTTTGTTTATTTCAAAAGAGAAAATTGACTTAGTCCAATTTCACTCAAGAAAAATTCTATTTGGAATTCATTTTCAGCCATTTACGCTGCTGGAAAAAGGGCTTCTTATTCGTCCACTTTATCATTTAGACTCCAGTTATACATAAAGATATCAACACAAACTTAATAAATAGTGACGCGAAGCTGTTACCCGGGTTCAGTCGCACTGTGTGTTGCACAAGCAAATAAATTACTATCTAACTAACTTTACCTAGACGATGACTAAACCAAATAACTATCCAATATCATTAAATACTAACTATTATACTACTAATATATATTTTGCTGTGTTTTGAATTATCTTTCTGTCTTCAATAGAAAACACCTGAGATTGTTGTTTGAAACATTCAGCTGTTTATTTAGTTACAAACGAAATAATATATACGTTTTTAGACGAGCCCAGTTTTAATTTGGCGGCTCGGCGAGCGCAGTCGGTTCCTCGCGCATTACATTCGGCTTAAAGACATTACACTCTTAACATAAAGACATTACACTCTTAACATAAACAAATAATTAGCTATTTACATTCCAGGACACACCTGGACCAGTCCCAAGCTATCGGCAGAGAAGGAAATTAAATGTTTGTCCTTTAACAGAAGGTTCTACTTTAAGTTACGTTATCTGTTACGGGAGACAAATCCAAGACGTTCTGATAGAAGTAGGTACATAATATGAGTGAATGTTTCGGTAGGGAGATAGCACACTCTTACTTGTTCACTTTCACTTGCTTGTTTACTTCACTTTTAGATAATCAACTTATATGTACATTTAATAAGAATCATCAATCTTAATATATAAAGGAACAAGCGATTTTCTGGGGACAACGCCCAGCCTAAAACGCTGAAGCTAGAAAGCTGAAATTTGGAGGGTAGGTACCTCTTAATACACAAGCTCCCGATAAGGGGTTTCTGGAAATTTCACCCCTAAGGGGGTTAAAATGTAACGCTTTAAGATTTGAGGTTAAGGTGAGGGAAGGTGATAAAAATAAGAGAAAGGGGTTAGCGTTAACAAAGTATAATTTATTCTAGTAAAGAGGTACAGAAGATGTTGGGCGCCTTAAAATTAAGCATCAAGTAAGGGTTCAGCCGGAAGAGCACAAGTAAGTCACAGGGCGTGGTAGCCTACCATCCACCTTCTTAGCAACCAGATAATTTGGAGAGTTTAAGGGAATTTAAGTGAATTTATTTAGGTATGTAGTGCAGACGAAGCTCAGCCAATGCAGGTTTGAAGTGAAGTGTACCGGATGGTCCACGTGTAGGGTTAGTGTTCAACGGCACAGAATTAAGAAAACACACAGCGGACAGGGTCCAGCTGTGTTACCAGCGAATCTCCGCAGTCGGTCCGAAGGGGCGAAAGCGCAGAAGAAGGGGCCTGCCTCCCTCGGTGCCGGACTGCCTCCGAGCGGCCTCTCTCAGACCGCTCTCTCTTCAGGGACAGCACAGACGAGTAAAGTTGGGAAACTCTCAGCTGAGCCCCACAGCTAGAGCTTGAGGGGTGCCTCCGGTACGTCGGATGTCCTCGAGACGGCCTCTTGCGTGTGTAAAGCGGGCGGGCGTCTATGCCTGTTACGCCCCGCCACGCGGACGCTTTGGTAGATAGACGTGGAGCCCTACGAAAATTCACACGTGTTATACCATCACGGATAGGTACCGAAGCCACGCACAGGTTTATCACTCGGATACACACCAGCTGAAGAGTTTCCAAGGGAATTTAGATTACAGGATGTGAACCACCAGCGTTCGTTTCAGGTCCAAGGCGTAAAAGAAAGAAAAGACACGACGATAGACCGACAGCCCCGATCTATCAAGCGAGCTGTCAACGTCAACCGCGGTTATAAAATTGTGAACTGTCAAAGTCCAAAACAGACACCGATAAATAATCGAAAAAAATAATCCCATCAAATAATGACATCAAATAATCCCCGTAATACCCGATAAATAATCATAAATAATGTTATCAAATCGCGAAAGTTTAAAAAATGAAAATTATTGAACACTACCGAAACTGGTTTAATCGGGTTATTAAAGATTGAGGTTCCGAATTGACATGACCATACCTTTGTTATCATTATTATGACATGGCCATACCTTTGTTATTATTATTATGACATGGCTATACCTTTGTTATTATTATTATGACATGGCTACTTGAATTTATTTCTTTATATCAAATAAATCATAAATTTAACACAGTGATTCAGGTATGTTCAAAAAAACTCTACAAAAAGGGTAAAATGGGGGATGAATTTATTTTGGTGTTTTTGATTTTTCAAAAAACATCTTGTTCTCGAGATTTTTTGATTATTTATAACTTTTAACCAGTGACCTAATTTGCTTGGAACATACACAGAATACTAGTAATATAAATAGTTTGATACCTTGATTGGTCTGTACTTTACTGTTACATCAATCTTTATGTTTCTGTTAGGTAAGCACCGACATTAATATTTTTATTCGTATTAAGTTGATGTACCTATATTTTACGTTCACGTAATACTTTTTAATTTTATTTTATTGATGATTACGTACGTGTCCAAAAAAATGTTAATGTTAAATGTTCCTAAGAAGATTTGTATGTTGTAGTTCTATTAGATTGAAGAGCACTACAAATCGTATTGTCTACGCGAGCGAAGCCGCGAGTGGAAAGCTAGTATATTATAAATATGTTCCACTAAGGTCTACATTCCTGACTTGTATGTTCGCTGTAAAAATTCCTAGAAAATAATCGGAATTGAGCTTTCCGAGAACTTTCGAGAACACACGCCGTCTGTGTTGTTTGTAGGTCGCAGGTCTAATGAAATTTTTCGAATAACATTTGTAATTGAATCGCTGTTTTTTTGTATTATAAACAACCTTTTGAAAGTTTGAATTCGTATCAAAGTTAAGATCGATATCACGGGGTACCCGGTCCCGCGAGACGAGCCGGTCTGAAACGATCTCCTGTTAGAGGAGCGCCGGCAAATTGGACATAGGATGTATCTGAATGGCGGCCTTCCCTTGCACTTCCCCATTTGGGACGGGACTCCTTCCCGAGGTCCCAGGGCCTGGGGGAATTTACGTGAGTTATTACCTTAGTTTACGTTTCCTCCTTTTTGAAATCTTCCAAAGGTTCAATATTTGAGGGCTGAGTACGATCTCGATAGTGTCGTCTCGATGACGAGACGTTTTATTTTAGTATGAGACACGTAGTGCCTTCACGTGCACGCGGTAGTGCCCTCACGTGCACGCGGTAGTGCCCTCACGTGCACGCGGTAGTGCCCTCACGTGCACGCGGTAGTGCCCTCACGTGCACGCGGTAGAGCGCGCTACGAAATTCCAAACAGGAATCGAACTTGTTTAACAAATCATTGATAATAGTAACAATTTACTATTATTTACTTCTGCCCGTTGCTTTGGCTTTGCATTTTCGAGACAAAGAAGTTTATAGGTTATTCTAGGACAAAATCACTGTAATAGTTTGGGCATGAAGTGGCATCCGAACTTGCGGTTGACTCGGGAAATGTGATGCGTCTAGCACGTCAGCACATGTGCACACAAAGTGTGATGCGTCCAGCACGTCAGCAGATGTGCACACAAAGTATGATGCGTCCAGCACGTCAGCACATGTGCACACAAAGTCAACAGCCTTGCCACAACCACACAACGGTTCGATCGCCACCCGTAATGTGTGTTTCGGTTGTTTTTCCGCAAAACCAATATCACATTTAATCGTTAATAATGTTAGTTAAACATTTCTATACAGTTACGTTATTCCAAACTCTGTTGTAAGTTATCGCGAAAATATTAATAGTTACTGGCAAACTAAATATATTGTCATGAAAGATTATCTCGGCATTAGGCGGAATTTTAGAAACATAACAATTGTTAAAATTAGTAAAACACATCCGGCAAAAAGTGCCTACTTTATTAAATATAAGGTGATCTCGCAGTCTGTTACTCGTTAATATAACTTTACATTATTTTGTGAAAAAATGTAAGTTATTTTCAAGTCATGTCGAAAATTGGATGTAACATAGAAACAGTTTTTAATACGCGTTAATGTCGAGTCAGGGCCGACAACACAACACGCGTTAGTGTCGAGTCAGGGCCGACAACACAACACGGGTCTTTGTCTCGACGAAGAGCACTCACGGGAGACCGATTGAAAAGTGTTCCGGCGGTACGCCGGAACACTTTTCAATCATCATCAAGTCTAATATTAGTCCACTGCTGGACATAGGCCTCCCTTAATGAGCGCCATAGCACCCTGTTTTCAATTTGCCGCATCCAGCATCTGCCAGCAGTCTTTCGCTATCAAAACCCACCTAGTCATAGGGCGTCCTACACTACGTTTGTCGAGTCGCGGTCTCCACTCAGGAACACGTTTACCACAACGGTGATTGGTTCTTTGTGAGATATGGCCAGCCCACTGCCACTTTAGCTTGCTAATTCTTAGAGCCATGTGGGAGATCCGCCGGGAAGAGCTTACAGCTACCTTGTCTTGGAAATTAGGAAATTAAGCAAAAACTGCTTTTCAATCTATCAGAGCACGGCAACACTACAGAATAGCAGACTGGCGGAAGGCTGACTGATTTTAACATTTAATAAATAGGAATGGTAGCGTACAGAATGATAAGATATACCTCCGTGAGTCACTCACCGTGACGCGGACATTTAATCTCACCCTTTGTGCGTCAAGTTTGTTGGAAGACTGCTGAGCCTTCCCCTCTCCCCTCCCTCCTCCCGCAAGCCTGTTGTGTATTTGTCAAACTTATAAATAAATAAATGCTACTTGCCTTCCGAAACCCCCACATGTTATTTTCTCTTTGGTTCTTAATTTTCTGTACATCCCAAATAGCACAAGTACCTACGAACTTAAACGATCGACATATCGAATATTCCAATTAGAAACAATAAAGAATGGGCATTTCAACCGAGGACGGTAGGATTTCAGCCGAGGTCGGTAGGATTTCAGCCGAGGTCGGTAGGATTTCAGCCGAGGTCGGTAGGATTTCTAAAAATCCTCGTAACGTGCCGCTCGTGCGAGTCACCATTCCGTGCGGTCCAACACAAGGTCCTACCAACATTACACGCTACAAACTAGAAATTGAATTCGTAACGATAAATCGTTTTTAGCAGTAAAGGTCGAGTCGTCGCCTGGCGCCTGCGCCTGCGCCATCAATCACGATGCTGTCTTTGAGTGAGTGAGGGCTCTCCACGAAACCGAACGGGAGAGATCATTACTAAGGGTTTACGATTTAATTACGAAGTATTCAGGACACTTCAGGGCATCTGCTACGAAACAAGAACAAGATCCGTCAAGTGTGAGTGTAACTCGCGCGCCGAGGGTTTCAAACATTTGCCAATTATTTGGACAATCAATTTTCCGTCTTTTTTCGAATGGCAATATTTTGAAAAGTACGAAACCTACAGCAATTTCGAAAACTGTCTTAAAATTTACAAAACAATGCCTTTCATTTGATAAACCAATAGGTAGATAGCCCCCTTTCGATAAAAAATATCCCCCATTTCGACCATTCTCAATGTTTTTTTTTAAATGGTCATTTTTACCGACTTCTCTATATTTTCCTGTAAAATATAGATCCCTATATACAAACGCCTAATACATTGTACATGGATCGGTCATCAATCTTCGGAGATAGGAGGGGGAAGAATTGTAAATTTTTCAACTTTTTTTGAAATATTTTAAAAAGTATGAAACTTACAGAAATTTCAAAAAAGTGTTTTAAAAAGGCCAAAACGATACCTTTTATTTGATATGCCACTTGGGTAGGTACCCCTTTTTGAAAAAAAAATCCCCCTTTTTGACTATTTTCAAAAACTATTATTATTACAGACATCTCTATATTTTTCCTGTAAAATATAGATTGATATCTACAAACGCCTAATACATTGTACATGGATCGGTCTGCAATCTTCGGAGATAGGGGGGGGGGGGGGAATGGTCATTTTTTCGTCTTTTTTTTTAAATATTTCAAAAAGTATGAAACTTACAGAAATTTCAAAAAGTGTTTTGAAATAGTCAAAACGATACCTTTTATTTGATACCCCACATGGGGAGGTACCCCCCTTTTGAAAAAAAATTCCCCCCCTTTTTGACCATTTTTCAAAAACTATTATTATTACAGACTTCTCCATATTTTTTCTGTAAAATATAGATTGATATCTACAAACGCCTAATACATTGTATATGGATCGGTCTGCAATCTTCGGAGATAGAGGGGGGGAAAGGTCAATTTTTCGACTTTTTTTGAAATATTTCAAAAAGTATAAAACTTAAAGAAATTTCAAAAAGTGGTTTGAAATGGTCAAAACGATACCTTTTATCCGATACCCCATTTGGGTAGGTACCCTCCTTTTGAAAAAAAATTCCCCTCCTTTTTGACCATTTTTCAAAAACTATTATTATTACAGACTTCTCTATATTTTTTCTGTAAAATATAGACCGATATCTACAAACGCTTAATATATTGTATTTGTATATGGATCGGTCTGCAATCTTCGGAGATAGGGGGGGGGAAAGGTCAATTTTTCGACTTTTTTTGAAATATTTCAAAAAGTATAAAACTTACAGAAATTTCAAAAAGTGTTTTAAAATGGTCAAAACGATACCTTTCATTTGATACCCCATTTGGGTAGGTACCCCTCCTTTTGAAAAAAAATTCCCCTCCTTTTTGACCATTTTTCAAAAACTATTATTATTACAGACTTCTCTATATTTTTCCTGTAAAATATAGATTGATATCTACAAACGCCTCATACATTGTACATGGATCGGTTTGCAATCTTCGGAGCTAGGGGGGGGGGGGGGGGAATGGTCAATTTTTCGACTTTTTTTGAAATATTTCAGAAAGTATGAAACTTACAGAAATTTCAAAAAGTGTTTTGAAATGATCAAAACGATACCTTTCATTTGATATCCCATTTGCCTTCCTAGGTCTCTTTTGAAATTTCAACATCAAAATTTGTAGGTACTGAAATTATTCATTTTCATTTTTCATTTATTTGTATATTTTTTTCTTGAAATCAGTAATGGCGCACGAAATGTATCATTATTTCAAATTTCAAGTTAATAGCTGCAGTAGTTACTGAGATATTCAAGAAAGAGCGGGGAAGGACAGAGCGAGACCAGTGTCCGTGATGGTAGCGTACACATAACCGAATTCACGTTTGTTGTTATGCCTAATATATAGCGTGTATATAGAGTATAATTAGTGCAAAAGTAAACTAAATAGCGCCTCCTTGGTTTAAGAAATAATGACCATTGTTTGTGGGTACGCCAGCATAACGATCAAGCTAGCGTACACACGACCGTTCTCAAAAACGGCTTATACTATAGCAACAAAATTTATACACAATAATAGAGTATAAATATCGTTTCAGCTATGCAAAATTTCATAATGATTGCTCTCATAGGAACGGAGATATGGAACAAGACTATAAAATAACACCTGAGCTGGCGTTATGCTAGCGTACCCATTAAAAACCGAAATAGTTCCTATAGAAAACGAGGTTCTCTTAATGTAAATGTTATATGTAGGTATAAATAGAGTGTGAAATCCTCTTTCTCCCAGTAGTCATACTTTATGCAAATTCGTAATCAAACACTATAAAAAGTTGATGTAAAGTTCTAGGAACAAACTTGTTGTGGTAGTTACTGTCGCAAACAAAAAATAAGTTATTAGTGAATCAATACACCGAACAATGTAGAAGATAGTAATAATTAGTCGTTTTGTTACTATAAATGAGCTGTCACGAGTATTTTTATCTATATTTAGCTTCATATAAAGCATTTCATAAGGTTTTGTTAATTTAACTATTTGTTCAGAAGTCACGTTTAGCGCCATCTAGCAGAACACAGCGGAACTACATTGCAACGGAGAGCAATATCCCATAATCTTCGATTTTTATTTTTAACCTCAAAAACAGGTGATTTAGTTACTCTCCAGAAAATAAATACTACGAGACAGAAAGGGTATGTTGCCTATATGTTTTTCGTCTCTGAAACTAAGATAGATATGTACTTAGATGAGAAATTCTGGCCGTTGGGAATATTATTTAGGCGTTTTGTTCACTTTAAAGATCAGACACCGTCGAACAGACCCGGCCAACAAAACCCTAAGTATGGATAAAAGTCCTCATCAATGGTTGAGCTGTTTAAAATTTGCTACATTCAACTGTAAGAATGTTAAGCGATCGTTAGATAGAATAAGCGAGCTGTGTCAAACCTGTGATTTAATTGCTTTGCAAGAGACATGGCTGTTACCGGAGGAAATACCATTTCTAAGTACGATCGACGCTAATTTTGGATACACGGGGACGTCGGCGGTGGATACTTCGGCGGGAATTCTTCGCGGAAGGCCCTACGGTGGCGTCGCGCTACTGTGGAAGAGCAGCGTTTTTCAAAAAGTAACAGTCCTAAAGTGCGATAGCAATCGTGTTTGTGCGGTAAAAATCATAACAAGTGATCGACCTATTATTGTGATGAGCATTTATATGCCTACTAACACGGCGGTGAACCTACCTGAGTTTACGGACTGTCTCGGTACGGTTAGTGCGATCATAGACCAATACGGCGTCGAATCTGTTTTTATATTGGGTGATTTTAATGCGAATCCCTGTGAACTGTTCTACAACGAACTCATTAAGTTTTGCGATGACCAGCTATGGTCGTGTATTGATGTAGATATGCTAGGCCCACAATCTGATACCTACACTTTTGTAAGCGATGTGTACGGATCGTGTAGTTGGCTGGATCACTGTGTGGTGACACAGTCGGCTAAGCGATCCGTCGCTGCAGTGTACGTTGAATATGATATTGGATGGTCTGACCATTTTCCACTTGTCATAGAATGCAATTTCAGTCTATTGACTCCGAGCTTGCCCGATATAGTCGTTACCGATAAAAATGTCTTATGGGGAAACAGAACAAACGATGAAATTGCATTGTATGAAAAGAAATGTCAATCGAGGCTTAGAAATATTATGTTTCCATCAGCGCTTGATAAATGTGCTGATCGTTTATGTAATGAATGTGACCACAGACGTATTCTTGATATGATGTATTCTGACATTGTGACCGCTCTTCGGGACGGAGCAAGGTACAGTAAGGGAAACACCGGTAAGAAAGGCAAACAAAGGCTTCACAAGATGGGATGGAACAAGCATGTGAAGGAGGCGCATGAGGAAGCTAGGGCGAGTTTTATGGAGTGGACTCTATGTGGTAGGCCGAAGACTGGTGAAGTATACGAGGTAATGAGTGAAAGAAGGAAGGTGTTTAAATCGCGCTTGAGGTGGTTGCAGGGCAATCAGGATCAAATCAAAATGGATGACTTGGCCAGGAAGCACACTAGTGGAAATTTTCGCGACTACTGGCGAAGCACCAACAAAGTGAATGTGAGGCCGAGTCGACCGCTGAGTGTGGACGGTGTGAGTGATCCTGATTGTATTGCGAACATCTTCAAGGAATACTTTACAGTAAAGTCACCACTGAGTAAGCATACGGAGGTGCTCAATGCTGAGGAGGAACCAAAGGAGGAGCTCAAATATAGATTCACAGCAAAGAAGGTAGCCCAAACTATAAAATCGCTCTCCAAAGGTAAATCCCCGGGTCACGATGGTATCAGCGTGGAGCACCTCCAGCATGCAGGTCCCCATATCAATGGGGTGCTAGCTATGTTCTACTCGCTCTGCGTGAGCCACTCATATTTGCCTGCAGATATGATGAAAACGATCGTAGTCCCAGTGGTGAAAGATAAGACCGGAGACCTAGGGGACAAGACGAACTACCGACCCATATCGTTGGCTACCATCATTGCTAAGGTGTTTGACGGTATGCTTAATACACAGTTAGATCAGTACCTCAATCTGCACGACAATCAGTTTGGATTTCGACCTAAGCTGTCTACTGAGAGTGCAATACTGTGTCTTAAGCATACCGTCAGATACTACACAGATCGTGGGACGCCGGTATACGCCTGCTTCCTTGATTTGTCCAAGGCTTTTGATCTGGTAGCTTATGACATACTGTGGAAAAAGCTAGATAGCATCAACTTACCACCTGAGTTAGGTAAAATCTTTAAATATTGGTATGGGCACCAGATCAACAGCGTACGATGGGGGGGGAGCAATGTCGGAACCATATCGGCTGGAATGTGGAGTAAGACAGGGCGGGTTGACCTCACCCACGCTGTTCAACCTCTACTTAGACGCGTTGATCGGGACGCTCAGCAGTCGCCATATCGGATGTCATATTGATGATGTTTGCATAAATAACCTCAGCTATGCCGACGATATGGTACTGCTGAGCGCCTCGATTTGCGGGTTGAGAGAGCTTATGAGAATCTGTGAGGAATACGCCTGTGGTCACGGACTGGTGTACAACTCGAAAAAGAGTCAGTTCATGGTCTTTGAGGTCGGAAGAAAGAGACTGGAAAACGTCCCACCCGTTCGACTGAACGGTGTCGATTTAGAGAGAGTGTACTCTTTTAAGTACTTAGGTCACATAGTCACTACCGACCTCAAAGACAATGATGACATCGAACGGGAGCGGAGGGCGCTGTCGGTGCGGGCGAATATGGTTGCCAGGAGGTTTGCGCGTGGCTCAGAGAAGGTGAGGTTAACGCTCTTTAGAGCGTACTGCACCTCTTTGTATACGTGCAGCCTGTGGGAGAAGTATACGCTCGCGACGTACAGCGCCATCCGCGTCCAGTACAACAATGCGCTCAGGGCGGTGTTGGGGCTGCCCCGCTACTGTAGCGCATCAGGGATGTTTGCGGCGGCGCGGGTTGACTGTTTCCATACCACCATGCGCAAGCGCGCCGCCTCTCTGGTGCGCAGGTTGCGGGCCAGCTCCAACACCGTGCTGGCAATGATAGCTGGAAGGCTGGACTGCCCGTACACCAGGCACTGCTGTGAACGCCACCTTCCCAGCAATCCTGTTAGTTTTTAGTTTTTCTTTGTAATCCTAATGTTATGAGTTCTTAAATTGCTTGAAATAAATACATTTTATTTTTATTTTATTTTTATTATTTAACTACATCTACTTACCTACATACCTATATTTTCGGATGAGATTCTTTGATTAGTTGTACGAATGGAATTGCGTTTCGTTATTCTTAGTTCTTGTTTGGACTCTGAGCAGTAAGCTATGTAGGTATTGGTCACAATGAAAGATAGAGAAAGATGCATGTGAATTATCCATGGAAGTGAAAGAGATAGAGATAATGCGTCGTTATGGTCGGGGCAGGAGTGCTCCGTCACTCGCGCTCATTTTAGAGTTATTTACCTACAGTTTTTGCTCTTCCTGTTACATCAACTTTTTATAGTGTTTGATTACGAATTTGCATAAAGTATGACTACTGGGAGAAAGAAGATTTCACACACTATTTATACATATAATATTTACATTAAGAGAACCTCGTTTTCTATAGGAACTATATCGGTTTTTAATGGGTACGCTAGCATAACGTCAGCTCAGGTGTTATTTTATAGTCTTGTTCCATATCTCCGTTCCTATGAGAGCAATCATTATGAAATTTTGCATAGCTGAAACGATATTTATACTCTATTATTGTGTATAAATTTTGTTGCTATAGTATAAGCCGTTTTTGAGAACGGTCGTGTGTACGCTAGCTCGTTAGATCGTTATGCTGGCGTACCCACAAACAACGGTCATTATTTCTTAAACCAAGGAGGCGCTATTTAGTTTACTTTTGCACTAATTATACTCTATATACACGCTATATATTAGGCATAACAACAAACGTGAATTCGGTTATGTGTACGCTACCATCACGGACACCGAGACCATAACGGTTTCAAAACCGATCTTTGAAACCCTAAAAACGATAATTATTTTCTAAGTAATTTTGCAAATGAAGGCATTGTGCTTCAGGGAATAAGTGTTGCATGCGATTCCGTCTGTCAGCTAGCTATATAGTGAATGCCAATTTGTAATCCTAGTAGGTTGATAACAAACAAGACCGTGTAATTTGGCAGCTGGTACCATTACAGCAAGAATATGTCGAGGCCGGCGGTGCCGAGGCGGAATATGTCGAGGCGGGCGGTGCCGAGGCGGAATATGTCGAGGCCGGCGGTGCCGAGGCGGAATATGTCGAGGCGGGCGGTGCTTGTTTTTTTTTTCAAAGCTTAAAATGTACTTCCTTCTTATTTTTATTTTATTTAAGTTTTGCTAAAAACTAATACCTCGGGAATAAAAGTAAAATTAAATTATTCAATGTATTTTCAATATTCATTCATAATTGGTGGAAAAATCGTCGAGTTTGTTGGTAGATTATCGAGTTTGTTGGTAGATTATGTTAAACATGATCGTGGTTCATGGTCCAGTTTGTTGGTAGATTATGTTTTAAAGCAGGGAGACCATAATGATAATAACATTACAACAGTATCTTAAACATTTATTTACTGAAAATTATTTAATGAACACAATTTGATCAAAAACTCGTTAAACCGCCTACAAAGCTTCGAAACCTCTTTCATTTGTAAAAATTATACTTCCGTCGATAATTTTCTTATGAAAATCTTTTTTATTTTGTTGAATAATATATGTTTAAAGGCTTGCTGAAGACAGGGCGCTATGGCGCTCATTAAGGGAGGCCTATGTCCAGCAGTGAACTTGTATAGGCTGATGATGATGATGATGAATGGCTTGCTCCTCATCGAGGAAAACATGACTGAGAAATATAACAACTGATAAAATAATGCCTACCTACCTATAAATAAACAAAGCTAAAGCTCATATTAAATGAAATAAAGAAACTTGAAATATTAAAAATAATTGAGACACTAAATCATGGTTTCAGGCCACAATCAAATGGTAAATATGTTTTTTTCGCAAAGAAAATGCACGAAATTCCACGTAAAATCAAAAAAACAATGAAAAAGAAACGAAATGAGCGTTTGTAACGTTCAATTCCTCAACAAGTAAGCAAAACTAGTTTTTTACTGACAATAAAAACTTCCACGGACTATAAAAATAAAATGGAAAAGCCCTTTCAATTAAAAACGAATTAAGTGAAGCCATTCATGCGATTAGGGGAAGCCTGAAGTTAGCTGCAAGCGAAGTGGGAGAACTAAGTAAACCCATTCATGCGATTAGGGGAAGCCTGAAGTTAGCTGCAAGCGAAGTGGGAGAACTAAGTAAACCCATTCATGCGATTAGGGGAAGCCTGAAGTTAGCTGCAAGCGAAGTGGGAGAACTAAGTAAACCCATTCATGCGATTAGGGAAAGATTGAAGTTAGCTGCAAGCGAAGTGGGAGAACTAAGTAAACCCATTCATGCGATTTGGGAAAGCAAGAAGTTAGCTGCAAGCGAAGTGGGAGAACTAAGTAAACCCATTCATGCGATTAGGGAAAGATTGAAGTTAGCTGCAAGCGAAGTGGGAGAACTAAGTAAACCCATTCATGCGATTAGGGAAAGCAAGAAGTTAGCTGCAAGCGAAGTGGGAGAACTGTTCACCGACTCTGAAACTCTGAAACTCGAGATGCTTGATTAATTCAATTGATAATAAAGCTCAAAATTATTTTTGCTTGAAAAATTCAAAGAAATTAACATAATGACAGTACCTGTCAATATATTTATGAAAAACTTGTTGTACACTCATAAAAATATCAATACCTTTCCTAAAAATAGCGATATACATAATATAAATAAACTCGCTGTGCCCACAACCAGGCTTCACAAAATTAATGTATCTTTGAAAGGGCAATGTTTACACTTCTACAACAAAACTCCTAGTGAGTTGCAAAATCTATCAGGAAATAAATTCAAACAACCTATCATAAGCTGGATTTATGTAATTCCTTTGTTAAACGGAATAATAAGATAAATTAGGTGGCGGCGCCAATTGAGTGGGGTATGCGCCTTAAGAAAATTACAACCAAATAATAGAATTAAATTAAGTTACAACTATAAAAAAAAAACTTACTGCAAACAATCTACAGGTAGCTCAACTGAAGAATTAGTTCGTTTTGGATGTCTTAATTAACCATTAATTAGTAGCGATTCAAAAAGCGATGTAAAAAGGGACAGCCAACATTTTTACGCTAGTTTAGTTTAGTTTAGTTTAGTTTAGTTTAGGTTTTTGTGACAACAGAATCATTGTCATTGTACAGTTTCGTAACATTGTTTTGATACATTTCCTCGCTATCAATATTTGTGCATATTTACGTGCTTGCCTCCGTCTGCGCTGGCGTAAGCCGTAAGGCGTACGCCGGGGGCTCCCTCCAGCCAGGCTACCCAACAGGGGCTCCCTCGGTCCGCGCTGCCCAACCGGGGGCTCCCTCGGTCCGCGCTGCCCAACCGGGGGCTCCCTCGGTCCGCGCTGCCCAACCGGGGGCTCCCTCGGTCCGCGCTGCCCAACCGGGGCTTCCTCGGTCCGCGCTGCCCAACCGGGGCTCCCTCGGTCCGCGCTGCCCAACCGGGGCTCCCTCGGTCCGCGCTGCCCAACCGGGGGCTCCCTCGGTCCGCGCTGCCCAACCGGGGCTTCCTCGGTCCGCGCTGCCCAACCGGGGGCTCCCTCGGTCCGCGCTTCCCAACCGGGGCTCCCTCGGTCCGCGCTGCCCAACCGGGGGCTCCCTCGGTCCGCGCTGCCCAACCGGGGCTCCCTCGGTCCGCGCTGCCCAACCGGGGCTTCCTCGGTCCGCGCTGCCCAACCGGGGGCTCCCTCGGTCCGCGCTGCCCAACCGGGGCTCCCTCGGTCCGCGCTGCCCAACCGGGGGCTCCCTCGGTCCGCGCTGCCCAACCGGGGCTTCCTCGGTCCGCGCTGCCCAACCGGGGGCTCCCTCGGTCCGCGCTGCCCAACCGGGGCTCCCTCGGTCCGCGCTGCCCAACCGGGGGCTCCCTCGGTCCGCGCTGCCCAACCGGGGGCTCCCTCGGTCCGCGCTGCCCAACCGGGGCCCGCGATGTAATATCTTACACGTCGCGCTACTGAACCATGTAGCCAATCCTTTATTGTTACTGGGACGGTTTTACAACAACCGATGATACAAAATCAATGGCAAAAATAATGTGTAAATACAAAACAATTCTGGATTGCTCAAATCACGTCCATACAAATCGCCCGCTAAAGATGGTACCTGTGGAACTGAAACCAATTTCATTGTGTTACTTACATACATTCCGTAACTTTGGTATTCAGCGTCTTGACACAGATAACATTGCAAGTACTCATACGATTTCAAACAACATATTGATACGCCGTTGGATTAGACCATAAACTTCAGACGGCAATTTCAGTGCTTTAGAAGCGTTTTCAGCAGGCTGAAAAGCCATTTCGGACCGTTTCAGGAGTAGCTCTATCACATACTGGAAAATCAAAAATTCACCCATGTTGCCGTCGTTTTCAGGCGCCTGAAACATGTTTTCAGTCCGTTTCAGGCCACCCTCTATCCGATGACGCAATAACCTGAAACCCCGTTTTCAGGCATTTTCAGGACCCCTTATGGGCCTTTGAAGAACTTTTCAGTATATGGCAAAATTTGCAACAGGAGTTAAAGAGAGCACTATTAGAAAGAGATAGCCATACTCAGAACATTCGAGACGTCATCAGTGACAAAGATAGCACCATCAGAAAGAGATAGCTATACTCGGAACATTCGGGAAAGTTCGTGATGGGTCCTTTAGAGACAGTAATGGACGAGAACGTTCGAGAAAGTTCTTCGGAGTATAAAAGGCAGCTGACGGCCGGCACGGGGTCAGTACCTACAGTTTTAACCGTGATACAGTTCAGATCGAAGTACGACACAGTGAGTTCAGTTTTAACCGCGATACAGTGAGTTGTGTAGTGAGTGTGATACAGTGCGTTCAAAGTGATACTCGGAGCGAAGGATTATATAAGTGCTTAGTGGACCAGTGGAATTTTCAAGTACAGTTTGTGTTAATTCTGTGTTAAATTGGTAGTAAAGTGTTTGTTTTAATTAGTGGATTAATTGGTGCATTTTTCTATTG
Source organism: Eupithecia vulgata (assembly GCA_946478455.1). NCBI lineage: Eukaryota > Metazoa > Arthropoda > Insecta > Lepidoptera > Geometridae > Eupithecia > Eupithecia vulgata. The sequence goes on along the minus strand of OX297880.1, from coordinate 13,101,391 downwards.
AACCCGAACCCCACGCTCGTAACAATATTTTATAATTGTAAATTTAAATTGTATCGACGCGTCTACCACGCTCAAAGAAGCTGATTCTCAAAACAAGCTCAGAAAAATTTAATATGAAAAGTTGTATTATGTACATCGGAGTCGGATATCGTCTCGTGTAAAACTCCCTTCAGCTCGGCGATGACGGGGCCGAAGAGCTGGGACGCACAAAAAACGGGCCAAGCACGAGTTCACGGCAACTTGCACAAAGTTTGTTTGATGCAGCTGTGTCAGCGCGCAGTGCCAATGTCGGCAGTTGGACAACTAATACTCGTAGCTATAGTCAGCGAGGTTCTATGCATAGCACTTGGAAATTAGAAACAAAACATTCATAGAACTGAAGACGGAAACAACTGACATAAAGTTATAAATTTTTATAACTTTATTTCAGTGTCTATTTTATTTATTATATCGATTCTGAGTGTACCCTGTTGTATCTACAGAAATAAAGATTGTTCACTTTCCCGTCAGCATTTGGTTGGCTTACCTATAGGTGTAAATACTAGATACCGAAGTTGTTATGGTAGATCCCGGGGGGGGGGGGGAATAAATTGCTTCACCATAACAATGGCATGTGATGGCACTACAGATGGCAGGACGCGTTGCAAAAGTGACAATGTTTGAATGTGAAATTATTTTATTTTTTATTCAGATAAAAAGAAACAACATTGCAATTTGGTTTAATGTGTCTTAAAGCCTAAAAAATACCCGTGAGTTTGTAATGCAGGTACTGGTGTTGGTGCACTGCGCCCGAAGCGCTCCGCTTGCAGCTGCATGCGACCGCGATCTTGTATGGAGTTGCGCGACCAGCCGCACTGGCAGGTACACTCAGCTGGCAGGTACACTCAGCCGGCAGGTACACTCAGCTGCGTCCATATGTACACATACTTACATAGGGATATCCCCTCACTGCAGTTCCATGTCTAGAAATCTTCGATACAATTTATCGAAACACTCAACACTCTTTTCTCAAAAACGTGGAGGTATCGAGTTGAAATTCATATCATACTAAATCTTGTAAATTCTTGGAGCCGCGATATAAATCAAACACAACGCAAAGTCAACGCAATGAAAAGCTGTTGGCCGTTTATGGCCAATACAAAAAACCTATAAATACATAAAATTCTTCTGGTTCGGACTACATGATCCATTATTTGTTGTTTGTTGTAGGTACCTAGTGGTAGCCATGAAGTTTTTGGCAAGAAGCAAGGTCTCATTGCACAGGTAAAGAAAAAAATAAAAACCGTACTTTTTAGGGTTCCGTACCTCAAAAGGAGAAAAGGAACCCTTATAGGATCACTTTGTTGTCCGTCTGTCCGTCTGTCCGTCTGTCCGTCTGTCCGTCTGTCCGTCTGTCCGTCTGTCCGTCTGTCCGTCTGTCCGTCTGTCCGTCTGTCCGTCTGTCCGTCTGTCCGTCTGTCCGTCTGTCCGTCTGTCCGTCTGTCCGTCTGTCCGTCTGTCCGTCTGTCCGTCTGTCCGTCTGTCCGTCTGTCCGTCTGTCCGTCTGTCCGTCTGTCCGTCTGTCCGTCTGTCCGTCTGTCCGTCTGTCCGTCTGTCCGTCTGTCCGTCTGTCCGTCTGTCCGTCTGTCCGTCTGTCCGTCTGTCCGTCTGTCCGTCTGTCCGTCTGTCCGTCTGTCCGTCTGTCCGTCTGTCCGTCTGTCCGTCTGTCCGTCTGTCCGTCTGTCCGTCTGTCCGTCTGTCCGTCTGTCCGTCTGTCCGTCTGTCCGTCTGTCCGTCTGTCCGTCTGTCCGTCTGTCCGTCTGTCCGTCTGTCCGTCTGTCCGTCTGTCCGTCTGTCCGTCTGTCCGTCTGTCCGTCTGTCCGTCTGTCCGTCTGTCCGTCTGTCCGTCTGTCCGTCTGTCCGTCTGTCCGTCTGTCCGTCTGTCCGTCTGTCCGTCTGTCCGTCTGTCCGTCTGTCCGTCTGTCCGTCTGTCCGTCTGTCCGTCTGTCCGTCTGTCCGTCTGTCCGTCTGTCCGTCTGTCCGTCTGTCCGTCTGTCCGTCTGTCCGTCTGTCCGTCTGTCAACCCTCTTTTCTCAGACACGCGTGGAGCTATCGAGTTGATATTCACATCATATACGCAGGCTCGTAACCTCTTGAAGCTTCAATATAAATCAAACTTCTAAGTCAACGCAATCAAAAGTGACAGCTGTTTTTATGTCTATTTTTTTTTTTTTCCAAGGGAATCACATGCACACAAAACCTATAGGGTACTTCCCGTTGACCTAGAACCATTAAATTTGGCAAAAAGCAAGGTCTTATAGTACAAGTAAAGTGAAAAATCCGAAATTTGTAAATTTATAGTTTATTCACAGAAAAAATATTTTTTTAATCCCGCCATAGACCAAAAACCTATAGGGTACTTCCTGGTGACCTAGAACCATAAAATTTGGTGAGAAGCAAGGTCTTATAACAAAAAAAAAGGAAAAAATCCGAAAACGGTAAATTTGTAGTATAATCACAGAAAAAATAATTTTCGAATCTCGCCATGGACCAAAAACCTATAGGGTACTTTCCGTTGACCTAGAACCATGAAATTTGGCAAGAAGCAATGTCTTATAGCACAAGTAAAGGAAAAAATCTGTAAACCGTAAATTTGTGGTTTATTCGGCTCCTTGTTTCCGGCGGTTTGCTCGAGGGACTAAATAAGTTATGTCATAATCGTTATCAAATCAGAAAATTATTGTGCCTTATTATATCGACGACCTCAGTGGTGCAGCGGGCGAGAGTCTGCCTGCGACGCAAGAGGTTGCGGGTTCGATCCCCGCCTCGGAACAAATTTGTGTACGATCTGCAGAAATTTGTTCCGTTGGTCTGGGTGTTTTCTATGTATAATAAAAAATATCTATCTATGTAATGTATTATATTATGTATATCAGTTATCTAGTACCCATAACACAAGCTCTGCTTACCTTGGGGCTAGATAATGCTGTGTGAATTGTCCAGCATTATTTATTTATTTATATCTGGGTTGATTTCTTTGCTGAAGAGTTGGAGTTTATTTAAGATTATTTATCCTTTTGCTTTCTTTTCCCCAACGTTTCAACCGCGTTTCAGCGATCGTGGTCACGGGGCGACTGGATGTGAGTAGGAGTTTGTACGGAGCCCTTGATGCGCGAGTCTAACTCGCACTTGATGTTTTATTTATTTATTTAATGTCCTTTGTGTAATTGTGATTAAATGAGAGATTAATCGTGAGGTGTGCGTCTGGGTCGATGTCTTTGCTCACGAGTACAAGTTTGTAGGGAACCCTTGATGCGCGAGTCCAACTTGCTCTTGACTTTTTATTTTCTCAATGGGCTTAATACCGTATTACTTAGAATTAAAATTGTCGAATGTAGTTTTAGTTCTGTTTCCAATAGGGATGTTAACAATTTTTCGGAATTGCTTTTATTTTGAAGATGGACTCTTGTTTAGCATAAAAAAAAATATTTTCTTTAAAAATATTACTATTTTCGATAAGAAAATGTACAAAAATAGAGTAATTTTAAACTTTTCCGCTAAAACACTAACAACTGTCACGTAACAGAAATGACGTCACTAACCGCAAAACGATGGTCGCGATTCATGACATGACTGTATGTTGTATGTCCATTGTTCGATTAGGACATGTGTTTTCTTAATTTTACTTGAATACAAACAATCAAAATGAACACAAAGTTTTACAAAACATGTGCAGTGCCCCCTGTGTAAAAGTACAACAATTACTATACCGGAAAAACTGTTTATTCATGTGCCAAAAGATAAGCAAATGTTACGAATTTATTGTTTTAGCACATAACCTAACTTTGTAAACAGTGATTTAAACGATGTTCTAAACACGATAAATTATATATAAAAAGCAGAAAATCATCTATTACACATGTACTTGACTGTTATTTATGTATTCGTAGATAGATAAATGGTATTAAACGTAAAAGAGTACCTACAAAGATGTTTTCACGTTCCTGAATTCTGAACCACAAAAGTCTTCGTTTCTTGCAAAAAAGTTTGCCACCATCAACAAATCTACTTTTGGTAAGTTGGAACTATTCCCTTTAGTGAATCCGTATTCCATCATGTATTAATATTATGTAATTTACAGACTAATTCGTCGTTATGAGAAAATGCAGAAAGGTAAACAAACAGTGCGACAGCTAGTTTTGCAGCTAGTGACGTCATAAGCTTATAATGGCGTTTGCAGTCACTTGACAACAGATTATAAATATAGCATTTAAAATCATTTTTAATAAATTCAATAAGTTATATTATATTATAAAAATGTGATTTTCGATATTCTAATAATACAAATGATTATAAAATTAACACTAAACTTTAATTTGTGATTATGGTTAACATCCCTATTAAAAAAATCCATCTTCACAGGTCGCGACCTGTGAAGATAACAGTTTGATAAGTTCAGTTTTTTAATTAGAACTTTTTGCCAGTTTTCTAAACAAACAGCAGCTTTAGTCGAACCCGCGAAAGTTTTCAACTCTTCAGTAGCTTAAATGCTAATATTTTGTCGTAAAAAGTTGTTTTTGGTGTTGTTGCTGATAAATTAGTTGTTTCGTGTTCATTAAATTTACATAATCAAGTGACTGTAAAAACCGAAACATAAAGAGAGCATTATTTTTATCTTCTCATTTTTGTATATTAAGTAGCCTAAGTTACTCTTGGCACAAAACTAAAGTTACAGCCCGATCTTTTCAGTAGTTTTGGCGTTGTCTTCGAATAAACATTTTTCCATATCACAAATCTCTCTTGTCTATCTTTACGCAACAGCTAAATGTCGTTTGTTTTCTTCTATTGACATTAGTCAGAGTGAGAAAAATAATTCTTAGAAACTTCTAAATTAACAGATTAGGAATCAAGTGTTAAGTGAGTCGTTGAGGCTATCGTTGCTTATTGTATGCACTCATAGGTTGTTGTCAACATGAGGTGAACACGGTACAATAAATCAAATGTCGAAATTTTATTAATTTTTTTATTTTTAAACAATGAAGCAAAAATTGACCCAAGAAATACCATTAAATCCAAAGCTACATTTTGGAAAAACAAACACATATATCTTTAACATTTAATTATGTAGGTAGAGCTCTAATTATGTAGGTAGAGCTCTAATTATGTAGGTAGAGCTCTAATTATGTAGGTAGAGCTCTAATTATGTAGGTAGAGTTCTAATTATGTAGGTAGAGCTCTAATGATGTAGGTAGAGCTCTAATTATGTAGGTAGAGCTCTAATTATGTAGGTAGAGCTCTAATTATGTAGGCAGAGCTTTAATGATGTAGTAGAGCTCTAATTATGTAGGTAGAGCTCTAGTTACCGCCATGTTTATGAATCCTGTAATTCCGAAACAGGCAGATACCATGTTGTACGATAACTACGTACCTTGCTACGACTCACATTACAGAAATATTGAAACAACCTCCGGCTGAGGCGAATTAACATAAATCTATAATATAAAAATGAATCGCAAAATGTGTTGGTAAGCGCATAACTCAACAACGCCTGGACCAATTTGGCCAAATCTTTTTTTAAAATGTTCGTTGAAGTTCAAGGATGGTTTTTACGGCGAGAAAAATTAGAATTATTGGAAAAACCCTAAAAATAGCCCTTCTTTTTCCCATACAAATGATTTGTAACTAAAACGTAGTCAATTTGAGCTTTATTGCTAAAATAACTACCCGTGCGAAGCCGGGGCGGACCGCTAGTTTACTATAATTTGTGGTGATTAAAACTGAGATAATGTTGCCACAGTAAGTGGAGGATTAACGCGTGATCGAGTGGCATTAATCAGTGGTGCCATGTTGTGACGTTGTTGCGACACAGGTGACGGCGTAGTTTGTACACGGGGGACTGCATTTACATAAATAAATTGGGTATCGATAGCGATTTAACTGAATTGTCGGTGTTACTGGTAACTCCGGAGTAGCTCGGAGTCGTCAGGAGTAGGTTCTGTCCAGCATTATCTGCAATTGTCGGTGTTACTGGTAACTCCGGAGTAGCTCGGAGTCGTCAGGAGTAGGTTCTGTCCAGCAATATCTGCAACTGTCGGTGTTACTGGTAACTCCGGAGTAGCTCGGAGTCGTCAGGAGTAGGTTCTGTCTAGCATTATCTGCAATTGTCGGTGTTACTGGTAACTCCGGAGTAGCTCGGAGTCGTCAGGAGTAGGTTCTGTCCAGCAATATCTGCAATTGTCGGTGTTACTGGTAACTCCGGAGTAGCTCGGAGTCGTCAGTCCCTTGTGTAGATAACTACCATGCGACTCACATGTAGAAACTCACTGACTGTATATTCCCCTTGTGTAGATAACTACCATGCGACTCACATGTAGGAACTCACTGACTGTACATTTCCCTTGTGTAGATAACTACCATGCGACTCACATGTAGGAACTCACTGACTGTACATTTCCCTTGTGTAGATAACTACCATGTGACTCACATGTAGGAACTCACTGACTGTACATTTCCCTTGTGTAGATAACTACCATGCGACTCACATGTAGGAACTCACTGACTGTACATTTCCCTTGTGTAGATAACTACCATGCGACTCACATGTAGGAACTCACTGACTGTACATTTCCCTTGTGTAGATAACTACCATGCGACTCACATGTAGGAACTCACTAACTGTACATTTCCCTTGTGTAGATAACTACCATGTGACTCACATGTAGAAGAAGAAGAAGAAGAAGAAGAAGAAGAAGAAGAATACTTTTTATTGGCTCACACACACATACACAGTACACAGAAAGATATAAAAAAACATAAAAATAATTAATAGTACTTAAATAGTTAAGTGAACCAATAAGGTCCTGCCTCAGCTTAATGTTGCTCCACAGGAAGTTGAGCAACGCTGGTTTTCTGGCAGAACCTTGGTGCACGCGTGTCTACACGGCCATGTAGGAACTCACTGACTGTACATTTCCCTTGTGTAGATAACTACCATGCGACTCACATGTAGGAACTCACTGACTGTACATTTCCCTTGTGTAGATAACTACCATGCGACTCACATGTAGGAACTCACTGACTGTACATTTCCCTTGTGTAGATAACTACCATGCGACTCACATGTAGGAACTCACTGACTGTACCTCATTAAGTGAAGAACTAGAACTTGGTCGAGGTGTAATTGCTCAGCGGAAGGGAGGGGCGGCGGGAAGTCGGGGGAGGCCATGCACAGGGTGTGCAGGAAGCAGTAGGGATGGTATGTCAGGAGTAGTTCATGATTTTTAGTTACAACCTTTGACAATTTAACCCGCTGACAATGGACGAGGCTCGCCTGTTTTCCTACAAACAAAATATTCTGCCATTTTTAGCGGGAGGGGAGGAATGGGGAAAATTTATGGTGATACCTACTATCAAACTTCATTACCTCATAACATAATCATAACTTACTTAAATTTGAAAGTTTGTGAAATATTTTGTTTAAAAAATGAAATTAGAACAATTCTAATTTAATTTTTTTTATTTGATAGATAGACAAAATTAATGCCTATGTAAACTACAGCTTCCTGGTGGGCATTATATGTATTTAATACTACTATAATAAATACTATGTATTTGTCTGAATGAAATCATAATCATTAATGGACTTACTCAAATCATTAGATTTGAAAAAATTGTTAGTATAAATAATTAGTCTCCAGAAATTACTTTTAACCTATGCCTAAACTACCAAAAATCTTGGGAAAATATATTCAGGTATCACTACTGCATGAAAGTCAAAAGTTCGTAGGGATTGATAAATATCGATGATTTAAAAGTGCTCCTACTCCTATATCCTGAGGTTTTTTTATTCTAAAGTTCACGCGAATGAAATCGCAAGCGGATCAGCTGGTTATTAAATAATGTATGTAATGCCTGGCTAGACATCGCTTGATTCTGAACCGACATTATATCAAATAAACAATTTTTTTAAAAGAATCAGTTTTGTGTGAATGTGCCTAATATATTTTTCAGGGTCGCTTTTTGTAATATATGAGATTCTGGTATCTGTATATTTTTACATATAAATATATATATATGTATATATATAGCTAGCTATCATAGCATAGATAGCATTAGCTGTGGCTACTTAATTTTTTTTGATTAACATAAATATCTGTATCGTGTATTTGAGAATAAATCATCACCATTCAAGTGATGAAGACCTTTTGTTATTTTGTGTGCAGTTGTAAATTTGTTATTTAACTTTTTGTAGTCTAGGCCTAGTCTTATAAATTTTTCACATAAACGACTAAGCTTGATAACGCTTTCGTGCGTAAGAAATGAAATAGGTTCCCTAAAATTTTCGACTTCGGCGGGACTCGAACCTGCGCCCCACCCTTAGTACGGGTGTGCTCTAACCAACTAAGCCACGAAGTCTTCAGTCAGTTTAGTCGAAAATCTTTAAGATTGTTCATTTCTTAGAGATGCCCAAAGTGCGGGTAAGCACTATAACAAAAATGCTATCGTTCGTTTTTGTGATATTTGTAAGGCTTTTGTCATCACGTGGACCAAATTGAACCTTAAGGCAATTATCACATTTAATATTTTTAGAGAGGGCAAATACAAAAAATCCAGATAATTATGTGCTCTACGACTTTTTCTTCAAAATGCGAAAGATAAAAAACCAATGCCTAAGAAAATGTCAATCGGCCGGAACTAACTCAGTTATATCGATATCGATACAGAGTGAGTAAATCATCCCTTCAGGTAGTCTCGGTACATAAAAACTCAAAGCTTGTAGAAGTCAAAATTCAAATTTAGAAATTCGTGGGTGACCTTATGCGTTAAGCAATAAGGTCAAAAATGCATTCCTGTGATAAGGAAATTTGGCATAAATTACCATAAGTATAAAACTATCTCCTGTCAAAAACGCCCACTAGTCTCGTGGGAGTACCCATAGAGCTTGCGAAAAAATGTTAAATACTCGTTTATTTGGAGTTTGGACATAGTTATTCAAAATAAGACTTTACACAATCGCCTATTCCCGATTGTCCCTACCCCCTGCGTTCCTACTAGGAACAATCGGGAAAAAAATTCCCGATTGTTACTACTAGGAACAACCGGGAAAAAAATATTCCCGATTGATGTATGTTGAAGTACGGCATAACAGCACTCAAACAGATCTCGAGATGACCACAAACATAATCAGAAAAGGAGCTGTGGAGGTAACACCTCCGATATCTATGGTGTCACCACCCGCGCTGCTGGCGGCGGCGCCGCCGTCACCCCTGCTCGAGGATCAATATAGCTCTAACAGCAACACACCACCTACCCCCACCTCGGGGTGTCCATCAGACCGAGCTACACCATCTCCGGTTAAAAAAATTGATCCAAACTACAGGCAATATACCCGAAAGACTGTGTTATACTCAGATAAGTTGGGTGCTGGCATGGGTCCTATACTGAGTGACTTACTATCTCAAAATGTAGTGAATAAATGTTATCCGAATGCAAATATAAATATAATAACTGATTGTATTCAGAAAGATGACTCGTTAAACAAAAGCACTACCTTAATAGTTCAGCTTGGTGAAAGTTCTGTGAAACGGTCACAGTTGATTAGACTTCTTGAAGTACTTCTAGAAAAAGTACATAATGGACTGGGGAAACTATTTGCGGGAATTATTTGCTCTTTCCCCTACTCAAAGTCATTGACATCAAAGCAAAATGAAAATTTGAGTCAAAATAACATGCTGATGTACAATATGACATGTCGTCATAGTAATGATGTATTATTTTTTGATACTAATAAATTTATTAGTAAAACTTTTTTGACTAGGGATACAATGTACCTAACCAAACATAGCAAAATAATAATTGCTAAATTGTTAGCATATAATATTTTTGATCCCGTTATAAATAGTATAACGCAGTTAACCGACGAGCCTGTATGTGTAGTTAGTAGTAGTACTAATGAGGGCATTAAAACGGCAGTGTCAGTAAATGCAAATTTAAACTGATCACAACGACAATGGGGAAGCAAAATGCATTTCATTTAGTCCATCAGAATATACAAGGCTTACCCAGCAAAATCTTAGAATTAGAACTATTTTTAAATTATTTAAATGTAGATGTTATGTGCTTAACAGAACACTGGATTGTAGAAAATCAGTTACTTCCCTTTTATAATAACTATTGTTTTGCAAGTTCCTATAAAAGAAAAGCTGCAATACGTGGTGGCTCTTTGATTATAGTTAAAAATAGTGTAAAATGTAAAGAACGGAAAGATATTGTAAACCTTACTATTGAAAGGACTATTGAACTTTCATGTGTGGAACTGGAGCGGCATATCATAGTGTGTGTGTACCGCCCCCCCGACGCAAATCAGGTAGATTTTGAATGTACTATGGAAGAAGTTTTGTTGAAAGTATTTACATGTAGGAAAGATCTCATTGTTTGTGGCGACTTTAATATAGATATTTTAGCGAATCCTCTTGCCGATCGATTGCTTAATTTATTCAAATGCTTTAGTTTACAACATCTTTTCAAGGACCCTACTAGGGTAACCCCAACAACAGCTACTTGTTTAGATAATATTTTCTGCAATCAATCCCCAACCAACAAAGCAGTAATAAAGCATTTTAAATCAGACCATTATGGTCAGAGTGTCAATTTTAGTTACGATTATAACGATAAGAACAAAGTTGAGAAATATACCTACAGGCCTATCACAGAGAGCCGTATTAGGAATTTCCAAACTAAAATACAACTAGCAGTAACTAATGTATCTTGTTCTGATGACCCAAATTACTTATTTGCCGAACTTTTTAATATTATAAACAAAGAACACAGTGAAGTCTTCAAACTTAAAACATGCATAGTTAGAGACAAGGTTGGGTTCACTGATTGGGCCACTCCCGGCATCTATAGAAGTAGGAATAGATTATATGATCTTTATGGTGCTAGAGAAGCTATGTTACATGATCCTGCGTTTCTTTTGTATGTAACCAACTACTCTAAAACATTTAAGAAAGTCTGCAATGCTGCGAAATGCCTGTTCTTGAGGAAAAAGCTAGTAAATTCATCTAATAAAATAAAAGCAACATGGACACTAATAAATAACGAAACTGGTAAATCAAAGCCACGGAATAGAGAAATAAGGTTAAAAATTAATAATTCAATACTCATAAATGATAAAGATATAGCCAATGCTTTTGAAGCATTTTTTTCCAATATTCCTAAAGTTGTTACCGGGTCTTTAAACTCCTCACCTCCAATGGCCGTTAAATTATTAGAATCATCTGTTGAAAAATGTAAGGAGGTCTTTATCTTTAGCCATGTAAATGCTAATTATATAGTAAAAACATTTAAGTCGATTAACATCAAAAATACTGAGGATCTTTGGGGTATTTCATCCAAAGTACTGAGTTCAATTATTAAGGAAGTTGCTCCTTGTTTGGCCTACATTTTCAATAATTGTGTCGACGCAGGAGTTTTTCCTGATCTCATGAAGTATAGTAAATTAGTACCTCTTTATAAATCTGGTAGTCACACTGATCCAGCCAACTACAGGCCAATTTCAATACTTCCCACAATGAGTAAAGTTTTTGAAAAGATTATCCTTACTCAGTTGTCCTCTCACTTTAACCTTAATAGACTACTTCATAAAAATCAATTTGGCTTCACCAAGGGTAGATCGACAACCGATGCTGGTACAGCTCTATTAAAGCATATATTGGATGCCTGGGATAAGGCGAAAAACGCTATCGGTATATTTTGCGACCTTTCTAAGGCTTTTGATTGTAGATCATTGTACACTAATTGGAAAATTGAAACATTACGGTATTGACAACAAGGCACTGGACCTTATGCAATCTTATTTATCTGGTCGCGTTCAAAAAGTGGATATTGGTAAAGAAAGATCTCGGGGCTCAAAAATTGAATTGGGCGTTCCACAAGGATCAATATTAGGTCCCTTTTTATTTTTAGTATATGTAAAAGATCTCCCTTTTTTTGCAAAAGATCTCTGTGATATAGTGTTATTTGCTGATGATACTTCATTGATTTTTAAAGTTGACAGAAATAAATTTAATTATGACGATGTAAATAACTCGCTTTCACAAATACTAGATTGGTTCACCTCCAACAACCTCTTACTAAATGCTAAAAAAACCAAATGCATAAAATTCATGTTACCAAATGTAAGAGAACTCCCAACTAAGATAATGCTAAAGGATGAGATCGTTGACCTTGTCGACTCAACGGTTTTCCTAGGGTTACATATTGATTCCTCTCTTCAATGGAGACCGCAAATTGATGCTCTCGCAGGCAAACTTAGTTCAGCAGCATATGCGGTTCGAACAATTAGATATATTACCGATGAAGATACAGCTAGGTTAGTTTATTTCAGTTACTTCCATAGTATCATGTCTTATGGTATTTTGCTTTGGGGACGGGCAGCCGACATTCAGACTATCTTTGTTCTCCAAAAAAGGGCTGTACGCGCAATTTATAAATTAAAGCCACGCCACTCTTTGAGGGACTTATTTAAAGATATAAATATTTTGACAGTAATATCGCAATACATATATGAAAATCTAATGTATACGCACAAAAACAAAGATAGCTTTTTAAAAAAATGTGATGTTCACAAAGTAAATACAAGAAACAAGAACAAACTGCTCATCCCATCATATAGATTACGAAAGGTAGGGAAATCATTTATGGGAAATTGCGTACGCTTCTATAACAAGCTTCCATCTGAAGCAACTGAGCTCCCTATTTGTAAATTTAAACAGTACATAAAACGAAATCTTATAAAGAAAGCCTATTACTCCATAGATGATTACATCAATGATGTAAATGCTTGGCCAGATGTCGCTCAGTTCCACACCGACAATGGTATATAAGGGATATAATGTTAAGCTTAGTTAGTTTTATATAAATATTGAGTTATATACAAATTAGATTATATTTAGACTGAGATTATGTATTAATTTTAGGTTTTATAAAACTTACTAGTGGTTTCTTTTTCGCTTCTTCCACTAGTGGACAAAAAATTGAAGCGAATAAAATCAATAACATCATATTTCTTATTTGATAATAATGACTATTTATAAACCTGTTTATAGTATAAAATTTGACTTGTCTAAGTGCTTATTTTGTAAGCTTAAAGAAATAAACGTTATTGATATTTGATATTTGTTCCTACCTCCTCTAAACGTTTATTTTATTTATTTATTTTATTTATTTTATTTATTTTATTTATTTTATTTATTTTATTTATTTTATTTATTTTATTTATTTTATTTATTTTATTTATTTTATTTATTTTATTTATTTTATTTATTTTATTTATTTTATTTATTTTATTTATTTTATTTATTTTATTTATTTTATTTATTTTATTTATTTTATTTATTTTATTTATTTTATTTATTTTATTTATTTTATTTATTTTATTTATTTTATTTATTTTATTTATTTTATTTATTTTATTTATTTTATTTATTTTATTTATTTTATTTATTTTATTTATTTTATTTATTTTATTTATTTTATTTATTTTATTTATTTTATTTATTTTATTTATTTTATTTATTTTATTTATTTTATTTATTTTATTTATTTTATTTATTTTATTTATTTTATTTATTTTATTTATTTTATTTATTTTATTTATTTTATTTATTTTATTTATTTTATTTATTTTATTTATTTTATTTATTTTATTTATTTTATTTATTTTATTTATTTTATTTATTTTATTTATTTTATTTATTTTATTTATTTTATTTATTTTATTTATTTTATTTATTTTATTTATTTTATTTATTTTATTTATTTTATTTATTTTATTTATTTTATGGTGATATGATTGAAAATAAATTATAAAAACGACGCGAAGCAATTCTATTAATATTATACGATTTTTTTTCATATTACTTGATTATTTCGGAAAATGGATGCACTATGAAAATAATTTGCAACGATTCAAATTGGAGGAAATTATTATTATTTACACAAAAAAATACTCGCATGTGAAATGAACCACCATCTTTTAGTCTGTTCAAGGTGTTTGATGTTTTTTTAAAGACGCTGACCGCACAGGTAGGCATTTTTATCAGAGCTCCTAACTCGGCCATAACGATACTGCGACTGATGAAATCGATTATAAAAGTAGGTTTTATAAACGACCTTGATTAAAAAATCATGGTCCTTGGCAGAGGGATCCATCAAGGCTAGTCCTTGTTACAACGCAGTTCACAAATGTAATATTTATTTCACGCTTCACGCAACTCAAGACTATTGTTGTTCTCAAATTTTATTGTAATTTAAAATTATAGTCAACCATCAACAGTCGTCAATAGCCTTTTTGCAAAAATTAATAACCCCAGGCTGTGTATGTGTGTGAGCTTCCAGTGGGGATGGTATGTGTGTGAGCTTCCAGTGGGGATAGTATGTGTGTGAGCTTCCAGTGGGGATGGTATGTGTGTGAGCTTCCAGTGGGGATGGTATGTGTGTGAGCTTCCAGTGGGGATGGTATGTGTGTGAGCTTCCAGTGGGGATGGTATGTGTGTGAGCTTCCAGTGGAGATGGTATGTGTGTGAGCTTCCAGTGGGGATGGTATGTGTGTGAGCTTCCAGTGGGGATGGTATGTGTGTGAGCTTCCAGTGGAGATGGTATGTGTGTGAGCTTCCAGTGGGGATGGTATGTGTGTGAGCTTCCAGTGGAGATGGTATGTGTGTGAGCTTCCAGTGGGGATGGTATGTGTGTGAGCTTCCAGTGGAGATGGTATGTGTGTGAGCTTCCAGTGGGGATGGTATGTGTGTGAGCTTCCAGTGGAGATGGTATGAAACAAATACTGTGCGCTTACGGAAAACCAAATAACTTCTTTGAGCGTGCCTTTCTCCTCAATCATGGTCATAATCCCCAGGACAAGCGCTCTGGGGATCGCAGTTTTGTAGTGGATGTGTTCTGCAGGAGGTGTCTGCTCTCACCACTCAGTCGCTTCATTAGACATCCAAAGGGAAGAGAAATAGATGCTATAAATTCTAAGCTGGCTCTAGACGGTCAATGTTGTTGCGTTCAGCCAAAGTGTTCAGCAATGAGTTGTTCTACTGAGCCAGTAGTTCCACCGCGCCGCAGGTAGTTCCACCGCGCCGCAGGTATTTCCACCGCGCCGCAGGTAGTGCCACCGCGCCGCAGGTAGTTCCACCGCGCCGCAGGTAGTTCCACCGCGCCGCAGGTAGTTCCACCGCGCCGCAGGTAGTTCCACCGCGCCGCAGGTAGTTCCACCGCGCCGCAGGTAGTTCCACCGCGCCGCAGGTAGTTCCACCGCGCCGCAGGTAGTTCCACCGCGCCGCAGGTAGTTCCACCGCGCCGCAGGTAGTTCCACCGCGCCGCAGGTAGTTCCACCGCGCCGCAGGTAGTTCCACCGCGCCGCAGGTAGTTCCACCGCGCCGCAGGTAGTTCCACCGCGCCGCAGGTAGTTGTGCCTCGGTCGCAGGAGGATATAATTACTTTACTTTGCGCCTGCAAATAGAACCTGACGTGCTTTCTGAAAAGGACTCATAATTTTCGAAGTTAAAGTGCAATTTCCCTTGGCATGCCAGATCCAGGCTTTTAACTTTTTACCCTTCATGTAAAAAAATATTGCACTAAAGACGACTTGTAAAGCGTTTTACTTCGCGTAATAAATGGAGCCAGACCGTAAATGTGCATATTTGCGTATTGTTTTGTTTGTATGTGTTCAAATGTACACCCGGTCCATTCTGTTGCTTGTGTGTGTTTAAATGTACACCCGGTCCAATCAGAAACGTTGCCGTTGTCCTCGGCCGCACATCTTCACAAGGGCATGGACAGAGCCTTTATACTGTTACTAGGATAGGATCACTAAACACTGTTATTTTATACTGTTACTAGGATAGGATCACTAAACAGTGTTATTTTAATTTCGTTATAGGTAAGTACTAAGTACGTGAATAGAAGATAACAAATTACTACATATTGTGTAAGAATCACACAAGTAACATTGTCATCGGTAAATATTGACAAAAATGTACAAAAACTTTTGTCAAATAGCACGTTATTGTCCGATCACAGTATGTTCTAAGCACACATATTATGTACCTTACATATTACTTTACTTACATATTAGAGAAGAGAAGAATGCAAGATTATGCGAATTTCATTCAGCCGTTTAAAGGAGTTAGGAGATTCTCCATCGGACCCTTTTTTCTGCTACTTTTTAGTTCCATACTTTGAGTTTTGATTCGCCATCGTCAAATAAAATAATGTTTTTCGCGTGATGATTTGCCATCGGCAGTTCCATGTACAGTCAGCATGTAAATATTGTGACATACAACCAATATTTTTTAAATAAATAATAATATACAGGGTGTCTGTGTGGATAAAACCTGCACTAAATCAGAGAATGGATTGGCAGGTTCAAATCCTGCCAAAATCGATTTGTTTGGGACTACGAGTATATTTAATTTCTTTGGTAGGAAACGTTTATTATTTATAAACTGTAGTTCTAAAACATCTCAGGTTTTTTCTATTAATATTTTTATTTAGCAACTGACAACGTCAGTCAAGTCATACAAGAGTAGGTCCTATTCTATTTTTATTATCTATATAGAAGCACGCTGTGTGGTGCCGGCCTAGAATAGTACCAACCCAACTCTTCCCGTGGGTGTCGTAGGAGGCGACTAAGGGATATAAACCGGGGGGCGGGCAGCAGCGTCCCCTGCAGAACGCTTCCAACAAGAAACTGCTATCCCCAACCCGCATGCCCAGCGTGGGGATTATGGGCATTACCCCCCAATGAAGATGCGAACCAAGAAATGGCCCCCAGTTCCCGGCCGCCTCGCTATTCCTGGCCATGGCAGCGGCCATGCTAACGGCTTGGCAGGGGGTGCTAGGAATCACCGGGCTACCTCAGGCTGCCACCAACAACTGACCCTGGCTACGTATAACGGACGCACTCTGAGGCTTGACCAACATCTAGCGCAGTTGCACAATGCTGAGCACAATGCTGAGTGTGGGCCATATTTGCACTAGAAACTGCTACGCACAAAAAAGATGTAGACTAAGTATAGGATTAATTTAGTTTAGTTATTGTGTTGTGTAGTTTTTAAGGCAAATAAAAATATTTTCTTCTTCTTTAGTTCTTCTTCTTTTAGTTGGAAGTGGAGTTAGAGAACATCAAATGGCATGTTCTAGGGTTATGTGAAGTCCGCAGAGAGGGGGAGGACACCATAACCCTAGAATCGGGTCATCTTCTCTACTTTCGTGAGGGTGATAAAACATCCCAGGGTGGCGTAGGCTTCCTCGTCAATAAGGCCCTCTCTAACAACGTCCAAGAAATCTCCAGTGTGTCGACCAGGGTAGCGTGCCTGATCCTTCGGCTATCTAAACGGTATAGCATGAAGGTTATTCAGGTCTACGCACCGACCTCGGCACACTCGGATGATGAAGTGGAGGATATGTACGAAGACATATCCAAAGCTTTGCATAACACCACTAAGGCCCACTTCAACGTTGTTATGGGGGACTTTAATGGCAAGGTGGAAACTCAGAATGGCAAATAGGAATCCCGAATAGGCCCTCATGGTTATGGAGTTAGGAATCACAGGTGGCAAATGCTTGTCAACTTCCTGGAGAAAGAGGGGCTGTTCTTAATGAACTCCTTCTTAAAGAAGCAGCCTCAAAGAAAGTGGACATGGCGAAGCCCCGACAGTGTGACTAAAAATGAGATTGACTTCATCATGACGGATAGCAAGCACATATTCAGAGATGTCTCAGTGATCAACAGGTTCAATACCGAATCTGATCACCGACTCCTCCGAGGCTCTCTGAATATCAACTTGAAGCTTGAAAGAAACCGTCTGATGAAGTCCACGCTCCGACCTAACCCAAACCAAATCGTGGCGGGCACCGAGAAGTTTCAGCAGCTTCTCGGGGATAGATTTGTTGTCTTAGAACCCAATGATGACGTTGACGAGACCCTACACAATCTGGTCGAAACGCTGAGGAAAGAAGGCATCAAGTTTTGTAAAAAGCAGCGTTCTGGCAGGAAATCCAAACTCTCGGCCGAGACTCTCGGGTTGATGACAAGAAGACGGAAAACCACCCAAGCGAATTTGATTAAAAGGTCAGACCTAAACAAGCGAATTGCGAAGATGGTACGGCGCGACCTTCGGAGCTCCAACACACGCCTCATTGAAGAGGCGATAGAGCGAAACCGAGGGTCCAAAGTATTCACTTAGCAGCTTGGCAGGAGCCACCTGACGAAGCTTAAAACGCACGATGGGAGGACCGTATTGTCGAAGCCGGAGATCTCTGCCGAGATAGAGGATTTCTATGGCCGTTTATACGCTGCACATGCCCATTATGTCCAAAGGGACGACCATGATTCCAGAGCCACCCTGACACGCCAGACGGTGAAGACGGCTTCCTTCACAGTGGGAGAACTCCAAAGGCGTGGAGTGAAAGTTTGGTGATGCTCTTTTTTAAGAAGGGAGATAAAACCCTTCTTAAAAACTACAGACCCATCACACTCCTGAGCCACGTCTATAAACTTTTCTCACGAGTGGTCGCGAATCGTCTCGCCAGGAGGCTCGACGAGTTCCAGCCACCGGAACAGGCCGGGTTTCGCGGAGGATATGGTACCATAGACCACATACACTCAGTGAGGCAGATTATACAGAAGTCCGAATAGTATAATCAGCCCCTGTATCTGGCCTTTGTGGATTATAAAAAGGCCTTTGACTCTGTCGAAACCTGGGCTGTTCTGGAATCCTTACAGCGTTGCCAAGTAGACTGTCGTTATATCGAGGTGTTAAAATGTCTTTATGATGCCGCCACCATGAGTGTCCAAGTACAGGGCCAGCAGTCTAAACCCATCCAACTGCGCAGAGGTGTGAGACAGGGGGATGTTATATCCCCGAAACTGTTTACAAGCGCGTTGGAAGATGTGTTTAAAACGCTAGACTGGAAAGGTAAGGGCATAAACATAAACGGCGATTACATCTCACACCTGCGATTCGCTGATGACATAGACTTGATGGCGGAGTCGCTGGAGGAGCTGAACCTGATGCTGGACGGCCTAGCTTCAGCCTCACGACGCATCGGTCTTGGCATGAACTTGGATAAAACCAAGGTCATGATCAATGGCCACATTGATCCAGGACCGGTCGTCGTACATGGCCATCTTCTCGAAATTGTTTCCGAATACACTTACCATGGGTAGATTCTGCAGTTGGGTAAAAACAATTTCGAGAAGGAGGCCAAGAGGAGGATTCAGCTAGGTTGGGCAGCGTTTGTGAAACTACGTCGAGTCTTCTCGTCATCCATACCGCAATGCTTGAAAACGAAAGTTTTCAATCAGTGCGTCCTACCCGTCATGACCTACGGAGCTGAGACGTGGACACTCACGGTAGGGCTGGTCCACCAGTTTAAAGTCGCTCAGCGAGCAATGGAGAGAGCTATGCTCGGAGTTTCTCTGAAAGATAGGATTCGCAACGAATACATCCGACAGAGAACCAAGGTAATCGACATAGCTCAAAGGATTAGCAAGCTGAAATGGCAGTGGGCTGGCCCGCTGGGGTAAACGTGTTCTTGAGTGGAGACAGCGACTCGGAAAACGTAGTGTAGGACGCTCTCTTACCAGGTGGGATGACGATTTGCAAAAGACTGCTGGCAGATGCTGGATGCGGCGAGCTGAAGAAAGGGCGCTATGGTGCTCATTAGGGGAGGCCTATGTCCAGCAGTGGACTGATATAGACTGATGATATGATGATGATATAGAAGCATGCAGGCACAAAACAAAGTTTAACCGTAGAGGGAGTGATTTCGTCCGTCCACGGCTTATTCTTATTGCCTACGTTACCCTAGTCATATATGCCACATAGAAATCGAATTTCATCAAGAAAAGCCATAGCACTGACCAAAGTTGCCATTCATGCCTTACAGAACTTGACAGGGGATTAAATTGTGTAAGGCTATTACACAATTGAACCCCCTGTCAAGTTCAAGCAGATTAGTCAAGTCAAAAAAGAATAACTAAAGTTCGTAAGATGATGCTGACTGCACTTTGTCGGTATTAAAGAAAATGATGGCAAATCACCACTAAGAATATTAAAATATTTTGAGCGATGGCAAATCACCACTACTTTTTTTGCGATGACGAATCACTACGATGGTGAATCGCCACTAACTCGTTTAAAGCCAATAATGTACTGTTTCTGTTTCTGTATAATACAATGCAATCGCGCGGTCGTTCGGAGTGCGGGCGCACGACACGGGAACTGAACCCGCGACTTGTTGTCTCCGACTGAGAGGCGGAACAAGGTCGCCGGACTCTAATATGATTTCCAATACCTACTGGAGGATGTTTTGTTTCATTCTTTATTTGGAAACGTCTAAAGTGTGCTTGACCGTTAAATAAATTGTATGCGACAAGGCATGCAAGGCGTTATCAAACAGGACTCAGTGCAGTGATAACCACTCGACTCAGTGTAGTGATAAACACTCGACACCTTAGTGACGCATCAAACAGGACTCAGTGCAGTGATAATCACTCGACACCTCAGTGAGGCATCGAGCAGACGGACAGGGATGGACCGTATTATAAAAGCTTGCTCAGTCATTGGTCTATGCTTGAGCAACGTTTATGACACATACAAATACAAACCTCAAGGATGAACTCTATGTATGAACTTTCAAGCTTTAAACTGTGTATGTGCTGAATGCACTGAAGGTAGGTAAGGTAAACGCTTTACCGGGGCGCCGGAATCAAAATCAAAACACACTCCAAACAAAATTACAAAACTTCATTTTAATAAGTTAAGATAAAAAAATACCGACAATTTTAACTTAGTTACCTCATGGACATGAAGAAACTGGTCTAAAGTTCGATTACCGTCCGCGGTAAGCTCGCATCACATTTCACAAATCTCCTATAATGACATAATAGACGTTCTAATACACAGTTCGCTCTCGCACATGCGCTCTTTTTGGAAAATCAAATAAGTACCTTCTTAATAAAACCTTAATGATGGTACGTAAATAAAGGTTTTTTTCTTCTTTACTTTCTTAAATAGTTACTTGTGCGTACAATGGGCCTCACACGAGTCACAATGTTTATAATACGCAGCTCGTGTCGGAAACAAACTGAACTTTTTATTATCTGGGAAAATAGAGGCTTCCGAACATTAACTTTCACATTAACAAAATGCAATAATGATAAGCTAATGATTTATGTTATCGGAACGTGCTGGGTCACTGAACAGCGCTAATGTAAATTGAAAACTAATGAATTATAAACAAACACGCGAGTTATGACTACACGAACAATGGAGCACGACAAGCACGAGCACTAGCATTACATCACATTGCTAATTTACAGGAAATTACCAAATGGTTGCCGGTCTGAACAGAGATCTCGCCGAGTTGGTAAAACGGTCCGTGTGCATATACCTACCACTCACTCGATTGCAATAATACTTTGTGCTTCGTCATCTCTCCTATATCCATAGGCCATACCTCGAGAAGAACAGACAACCGATGGGTGAGTGGAGACCGCGACTCGGCAAACGTAGCGTAGGGCACCCTCCGACCAGGTGGGATGACCATTTGCGAAATATTGCTGGCAGATGCAAGATGCGGTAAGCTGAAGAGAAAATGTCGCGACTTTTTGGAAAATAAAAAACCATCCGCTTTAATACGCCCTGATAGAATCCATGAACGATGCCAAACGACAGCTCTTCCGTTTGAATACCAAGTAGTATTAAGCGCTTAATATTACATTCGTGTCACATTAGTTGCGAGACCTCGTATCGCTCGATCATTAATAATATTTAACTCTAATCTCTGGCTTTTAACAGCTGGTTGTTTAATTATTTATGTCCATCGCCGTTTTCAGTGAAAAACTACTCAACGCTTTCAAACGCTAAAAGCTTTTCTAACTTAAATTAAAAACGTAATGCGCAGGTCATCTATTTAACGACTCTAATAACATTTCAAAATAATGAAGCCTGTCAAATATCATTATTTAAATAATAATGGTATTTGACAGGCTTCATTATTTTGACAGGTTAAAGCTTAAATCGGAATAGGGATGATGTACTATGTTACCAAATTCCACAAAACAATGATTACATAGTTTAGAAAAAAAACTATTTAAAAAATAGGTG
The DNA here is from genome assembly GCA_946478455.1 of Eupithecia vulgata. Taxonomy (NCBI): domain Eukaryota; kingdom Metazoa; phylum Arthropoda; class Insecta; order Lepidoptera; family Geometridae; genus Eupithecia; species Eupithecia vulgata. Next base: position 13,079,234 of record OX297880.1, on the reverse strand, counting down.
TTTTGTAATCTACAGCTCAGGTAGGTATAGTTATCGATTATACCTGATGATAATAATGATTATTTTTCTATTTTAATTGAGATCTAATATTTTTAACACACAGCAGGCACAGCAATCCACCATGACATGTTGAACACCAATAAGAGAATACTGAGGCGTGACGACATGCCGTCACAATAGGCTGTGTTAGGCGCAGGAGAACCACAGGAATAGCTGTGTCAAGATTTGACTTGCTTTTTCTTTGTTTTGTATAATTTCGTCAATACTAGTTCTAATTTGACGACCTCAGTGGCGCAGCGGGCGAGAGTCTGGCTGCGACGCAAGAGGTTGCGGGTTCGATCCCCGCCTCGGAACAAATTTGTGTACGATCTGCAGAAATTTGTTCCGTTGGTCTGGGTGTTTTCTATGTATAATAAAAAATATCTATCTATGTAATGTATAATATTACGTATATCAGTTATCTAGTACCCATAACACAAGCTCTGCTTACCTTGGGGCTAGATAATGCTGTGTGAATTGTCCAGCATTATTTATTTATTATTATTTTATTATTAATTTGTTTATATTATTTTATTGTAGTTTTCTTAGAAAAAATTGTAATCTTAATTATCTACGATTCATCTTTATACCGTTTTGCACCGTACCGTAACGTTTGTACCGTACCGATTTGCAGATAATGCTGGGCAGAACCTACTCCTGACGACTCCGAGCTACTCCGGAGTTACCAGTAACACCGACAATTGCAGATAATGCTAGACAGAACCTACTCCTGACGACTCCGAGCTACTCCGGAGTTACCAGTAACACCGACAATTGCAGATAATGCTAGACAGAACCTACTCCTGACGACTCCGAGCTACTCCGGAGTTACCAGTAACACCGACAATTGCAGATATTGCTGGACAGAACCTACTCCTGACGACTCCGAGCTACTCCGGAGTTACCAGTAACACCGACAATTGCAGATAATGCTAGACAGAACCTACTCCTGACGACTCCGAGCTACTCCGGAGTTACCAGTAACACCGACAATTGCAGATAATGCTAGACAGAACCTACTCCTGACGACTCCGAGCTACTCCGGAGTTACCAGTAACACCGACAATTGCAGATAATGCTGGGCAGAACCTACTCCTGACGACTCCGAGCTACTCCGGAGTTACCAGTAACACCGACAATTGCAGATATTGCTGGACAGAACCTACTCCTGACGACTCCGAGCTACTCCGGAGTTACCAGTAACACCGACAATTGCAGATAATGCTGGACAGAACCTACTCCTGACGACTCCGAGCTACTCCGGAGTTACCAGTAACACCGACAATTGCAGATAATGCTGGACAGAACCTACTCCTGACGACTCCGAGCTACTCCGGAGTTACCAGTAACACCGACAATTGCAGATATTGCTGGACAGAACCTACTCCTGACGACTCCGAGCTACTCCGGAGTTACCAGTAACACCGACAATTGCAGATAATGCTGGACAGAACCTACTCCTGACGACTCCGAGCTACTCCGGAGTTACCAGTAACACCGACAATTGCAGATATTGCTGGACAGAACCTACTCCTGACGACTCCGAGCTACTCCGGAGTTACCAGTAACACCGACAATTGCAGATAATGCTGGACAGAACCTACTCCTGACGACTCCGAGCTACTCCGGAGTTACCAGTAACACCGACAATTGCAGATATTGCTGGACAGAACCTACTCCTGACGACTCCGAGCTACTCCGGAGTTACCAGTAACACCGACAATTGCAGATAATGCTAGACAGAACCTACTCCTGACGACTCCGAGCTACTCCGGAGTTACCAGTAACACCGACAATTGCAGATAATGCTGGACAGAACCTACTCCTGACGACTCCGAGCTACTCCGGAGTTACCAGTAACACCGACAATTGCAGATATTGCTGGACAGAACCTACTCCTGACGACTCCGAGCTACTCCGGAGTTACCAGTAACACCGACAATTGCAGATAATGCTGGACAGAACCTACTCCTGACGACTCCGAGCTACTCCGGAGTTACCAGTAACACCGACAATTGCAGATAATGCTGGACAGAACCTACTCCTGACGACTCCGAGCTACTCAGGAGTTACCCAGTAACATTATCAATTGCAGATAATGCTGGACAGAACCTACTCCTGACGACTCCGAGCTACTCCGGAGTTACCAGTAACACCGACAATTGCAGATAATTCTGGACAGAACCTACTCCTGACGACTCCGAGCTACTCCGGAGTTACCAGTAACACCGACAATTGCAGATATTGCTGGACAGAACCTACTCCTGACGACTCCGAGCTTTTCCGGAGTTACCAGTAACATTATCAATTGCAGATAATGCTGGACAGAACCTACTCCTGACGACTCCGAGCTACTCCGGAGTTACCAGTAACACCGACAATTGCAGATAATTCTGGACAGAACCTACTCCTGACGACTCCGAGCTACTCCGGAGTTACCAGTAACACCGACAATAATTGCAGATAATGCTGGGCAGAACCTACTCCTGACGACTCCGAGCTACTCCGGAGTTACCAGTAACACCGACAATTGCAGATAATGCTGGACAGAACCTACTCCTGACCGTTCTTTTACAGTCAGTGAGTTCCTACATGTGAGTCGCATGGTAGTTATCTACACAAGGGAAATGTACAGTCAGTGAGTTCCTACATGTGAGTCGCATGGTAGTTATCTACACAAGGGAAATGTACAGTCAGTGAGTTCCTACATGTGAGTCGCATGGTAGTTATCTACACAAGGGAAATGTACAGTCAGTGAGTTCCTACATGTGAGTCACATGGTAGTTATCTACACAAGGGAAATGTACAGTCAGTGAGTTGCTACATGTGAGTCGCATGGTAGTTATCTACACAAGGGAAATGTACAGTCAGTGAGTTCCTACATGTGAGTCGCATGGTAGTTATCTATACAAGGGAAATGTACGCTCTTTCACGCGGAACACCAGGAGAGGAAGATTCAGCACTTACATAATGTGTGCGGCAGACACGAGGTAATAACGAATCTGTTTCTCGTCACGAGAACATCATTTTATTTGGTGCTAATTTTGGAAAAACAAAACGCACTCATCAAAGCTGGTCGCATATCAGAGGCGCACAGCTACCACGCACCATAAGAATGAGCATTCAAATATGGACTTAAACACGTTCAACATTGGATACATTTTACAATGACAATATTTATTTCCACAAGATTCTGTCTATCATCTGACGCCGTCAATATAAAAATAAATTTACTTCGAATTCCGTCCGCTGCAGCGGTGTTAGCTGCGCTGCAGCGGTGTTAGCTGCGTTGCAGCGGTGTTTTTCAAAAGTGTGCGACAAGCTTAACTCTAAATTGTAAGAAATGAATTTTAGCTACAGAACCTTATCCATGTCCTATTAGGGTTATAAAAGAAAACTTAAAAGAAAGAAATACAACGCATTAAACGAGATCTACTTCAAATCAGCGCGCAGAAGCTAATATTCAAATGAATTGCTCGGAGTTATGAGATAAAAAGTATTTTCATTGGAAAACATGAATCTCAAACTCAGATGAATTGAACAAACTTTACAAATCAAAGAGAAACAGCTCGCCTCATTATAACTTGGAGTTCGTCGGGCTCCGACATGCTCTCCACTTGGAGTTCGTCGGGCTCCGACATGTTCTCCACTTGGAGTTCGTCGGGCTCCGACATGTTCTCCACTTGGAGTTCGTCGGGCTCCGACATGCTCTCCACTTGGAGTTCGTCGGGCTCCGACATGTTCTCCACTTGGAGTTCGTCGGGCTCCGACATGTTCTCCACTTGGAGTTCGTCGGGCTCCGACATGCTCTCCACTTGGAGTTCGTCGGGCTCCGACATGCTCTCCACTTGGAGTTCGTCGGGCTCCGACATGTTCTCCACTTGGAGTTCGTCGGGCTCCGACATGTTCTCCACTTGGAGTTCGTCGGGCTCCGACATGCTCTCCACTTGGAGTTCGTCGGGCTCCGACATGTTCTTCACTTGGAGTTCGTTGGGCTCCGACATGTTCTCCACATTCTTTTACACGTTCAACCAAAAAGTATACGACAAGTACAAGTTGTACTGAATGGCCCAGACGCCTATCGCCGCCTGTGCACTGAGTGCAGGCACATTACAAACACTTCTTATTAATAGTTCTCTGCACTGATTCACAAAACTTTTTTTCTTTTTGATAGACAATCAAATAGTCATGTCGTAATGCTTTACAGATTCGATTTTTTATCACAATCGATTTTGAGGTTTTGTATTATAGTGCGTCAGACCTTGCACTCAGTAATCTTTAAGAAATTAAATTTTTGACGAGGCTTGTACCGATTTCGTGGCTTAGTTGGTTAGAGCACTCCCGTACGATCGACCCGGTCGACAATAGATTTTGTTTTTAAGTGTTAAATGCATTTTGGTATTTTAAAAGTATATTTAATGTAATTATAATAATATTATTATAGTTTATGTAATTGGTGTTACCGTATTAATTAAAGTAAATAAATAAGAAGTCTATGTAAAATTTTTACTTCAGTCTTTATTCCTGTCCACAACTAGAGAACTACATTTCATAGACGTGCATGTAGGTACCAAAAACCAATCGTGAACGGCATATTCCGCACGATATCTGACAGATTGTTTAAAATATTCTCTTCATAGTATGAGATATACGCGACAGCTGTAATCTTTCCATTAGGCGGATCGGGCCATCCGAATGATGTCGATTGCGGCAGATGAATCGTCAGGGCAAGTGAGTCGTCATCGTCATCATCATTATACACATTCATAACTATTTTATTGTGATTTGATGTAGGTATACATTCTTAAAGGGATCCCAGACAATGCATAAACCCTGTCAGGGAGCATCGATTGTTTTGGTATCGCTCTTGTTATTTGATAACATTGTGTTTTACATTCGTTGATATTGTTTTCCTGAAGACATTAGTTCCGCGCCAGCAGAATCCAATGTACCTATGTCCCACTCATTTTACTATTTTACCGCAGCCGAATAATTTTCATATAAAAGCCAGTCCACGCGTTTCACACCCAAACCAGCACGAGATAGTTCGCAACACCCATTGTAGCGAGTTTGTCAGCGAGTTGTCCACAACGGAACAGACAGCGGCGACAGACAGCGGCGAAATTATAATAATTGTCTGCTACATTGCAGTGGAGAGGACGGATGCACCGCACTCACCGTACTTACCAAATTATACGGTGGAGAAGCGAAGTAGCAATAGTCAGCATGACTCTAGTAAATAACAACGGGTCGGCAACGCGCGTGTGATGTCTCTGATGCTAGAGGCGTCCAGGCGGACAGGCTACGGCAACCGCTTTCCATCAGGTGGGCCGCACGCCTGTCTGCCATCTTGGTGGTATAAACAAAACTGGAGGAGCCGAGGGTTATGCAGGAGGCTGGTGAACAGCCGCGTACTAACGTTGGTAGTACTATATCCTCCCATCATCACCAACAATGATGATGGGAGGAAAGTACTACTGTAATTCACTTAGTACTTTCATTTGAAATTTACTTTGAAATAATAGAGAAGGATCGGCCTTTTAAAAGGCGTATAAGGGAACACTCTCGAGGCTGGGTCCAGTCGCGTGGCCGAGATCTTACAGGATTGACGAAGCTGGCGAGAGACAGCTCACAACCTGGACAAGTCTTGTGTCGGGGGACAAGATGCTCTTTGGGTCGCTGACTCACAAGACGTGTAAGTAGGTAAGTGTCCAATGGATAGATACTGTCCAAAATAAATCCGTACTAATGTTAAATATACAGTCTAAATTAACTCTGTCTGCCGTTTACTTTTTTAGATCTGAAACAAATATAAATGAAATTTGCCTGAAGGTATTCGGCTACTTCCCATTTGGTAAGCTTCCCATTTGGTAAACCTCAAACTGTACCTACTAAAAAGTTGCGTTTGGTAAACATTTCATATGTCATACATTCAGTCCCATTTCGTAAACATTTAAGTAATGACTTGTATTGTTTCCCATTTGGTAAACTTTTAATTGAAATGGGTACAGTCAAGTAAAAAATCAAACACGAAACTGATGATTATATTGTCACATATATTTTTTAAATATTTTTAATCACAGGTACAATGAAACATAAATAAAAAGTAGCGCTTACAAACATTTTTTTACAGTTTTACTAAGATATAAAGTAAAATCAAATTTAAAATAATTAAAGAAAAATTACAGCTCAATTTGACTATTTCAATGACAAGTTTTATTAGTGCCTATTTTTTTTTAACATAAGATATATACATGCTAAATCAACTAAGTATAAAATATGAAATATCAACAATCACAGATTTGGTATATTAACATAAAAAATCAGACTAAACTACTAAGTTAAAAATCAATAAAAAATATAAAGTTATACAAGAAATTCTAGATGATTTGTTCAAAGGTGTTTTGTATAAAACTATAGAATAAAGTCATATCAACTTTTTGTTAAATCAAGAAAAATCACAGTTCAATTTCACTATTTCAATCACAAGTTTTATTAGTTCTAAAATGTTTTCATAACATAAGATATTTACATGCAAAATCAACTATAACATATATAAAATAAACAATCACAGATTTGGTATATTAACATAAAAAAACAGACTACAAGACTACAAAGTTAAAAATCAAAAAATTAAAAAGTTGTACAAGCAATTCTAGATAATTTGTTCAAACATTTTTTTATAAAACTATAGTCTATAGTAAAAGCAACTTGTTTTAAAAATCAAGAAAAATCAGTTCAATTTGACTATTTCAAAAGTTTACATGCAAAATCAAATATAAAAAATCAACAATATACAATAATCATCGATTTGGCATGTTAACAAAAATATAGACTACAATGTTAAAAATCAATAAAAAAAATTATAGAGTAATACAAGCAACTCGTGATAATTGGTTCAAACAAATTTCCAATGATATTTTTCCACTTTTGTAATCGCCGAGTAGATTGTTAATTCGTATATCATTTTGGATGGACTTTTTTCTTCGTTTTGATATAGTTTCTTCATTGTTATAAAATCTGTATTCGGTATTTTGACTCTTTCACACCTTTTATCTAAAACGATGGTAAAGACAATAGTAACCAGTTCCCTACCTGAGAACCCGCTCGGTGCTTCTTTTGCGGCACTTGGTATTTTGACAGACTTTATAACGTTTTTTTTACATGCTTCTTGATTAGCCGTTCTTTTTGACGACCGAGATTCTATCTCAAGACTTTGAAGCATTTCAAAACCAATATCTCATTTCAATAAGCATTTTACTCTGACTGTACCGCACTAAAATAATAATACAAACATGGTTTACCAAATGGGAATAAATGTATGAAGTAACAAATTGTTTACCAAACGCAACTTTTTAATAGGTAAAGTTTGAGGTTTACCAAATGGGAAGCTTACCAAATGGGAAGTAGCCAGGTATTCGGTATCCCGGTAACGGACAAATGCTACTTTTTGTCCCGAAAGAGCGCGACTGAAGTGGCGATAAATTCGAAAGTAACTAACTCTATGTGTCACCTTTTCATGCCTAAACAGCTAAACAGATCTTAATGAAATTTGGCAAGAAGTGTATCCTGTAGGTATCCTGGGGACGGACATAGGCTACTGTAGGTATCCTGGGGACGGACATAGGCTACTGTAGGTATCCTGGGGATGGACATAGGCTACTGTAGGTATCCTGGGGACGGACATAGGCTACTGTAGGTATCCTGGGGACGGACATAGGCTACTGTAGGTATCCTGGGGACGGACATAGGCTACTGTAGGTATCCTGGGGACGGACATAGGCTGCTGTATATTTTGAGAGTATTTGAGTTATATTTTGATTCCGCACGCAGCAGCTCGTAATTCTTGAGCCAGCTCATTTGAACTCCACAAGACCAGACGTGTAATGTCAATAAACATTCACAAAGTTATTCATCGAAACCAATCAAATAAATTCCCAATGATTTGGATCGATTTACCGAAACTTTTCCTATTAGCAAGATTTCTTTGCGAAGCCAAACATAACTGAACGCTTGTAGAAAACCTCAAAGTTTTCCGTCTTATCAGAATCCGCTTTGCCCACACATTATTATATACGCGTGTCGTGTCGTGTGCTTCACAAAATTAATGTATCTTTTAAAGGGCAATGTATACGCTTCTACAACAAAATTCCTAGTGAGTTGCAAAATTTATCAATAAATAAATTCAAACAAATTGGAAAAACCTTTCTGTGCAAAAGGGCTTACTACAAAATATCAGATTATCTAGAAGATAAAAAAGCTTGGGACGGGTTTTGCTCCAACTCGAAAAATAACAACTAACAGGCTAAAGGTTTCTTCATCGCTTCTTTACTTTAGTCTACATACCGAAGTGACCGAAATCAAAAATATCACTTTATTTCCGTGTCAATGTTTTATTTTAAGAATTTGACCTTTTCTAAGTGTACATTTTTGTATTTATGGAAATAAAGACTTTTTGATTTTGATTTTGATTTTGATTTTGAGTCTCTGCGACTTGTCGGCATGTTCACGAGACACGGAATACTCGCAGTGTGTACATCGGGGCCGGAGATAAGGGCACTTAACATTATTTGACATCGTGCCTCGGCTAGGGTTCCGTAGGAAGTGTGAAAACTACGACGATAACATTATAGGTCTAGGTTTAACATTTGCTTTGATTTAAATCGCTGATTTAACGTGCCACGTTGAACGGCAATGCCGATTCGTTGACCGAAATAAAAGCCAGCATTCCGATCACCTGTGGACTCTATTAATAGTTTTGTAAGATCTTTATAAATAACGTGTGCCCCAGGATCCCAAAGACCTAGGGATTCCACCCCAAACGGCTCAAGTAGGTAACCTCTGTCAAGATAAGCGTATTTTCGCCGTTTGAGGAATTCCACTGATGTTGCTGCGGAGCCTGCCCTTACTGACACACGTGGCATCCCAAACTAAAGGCCAACCCATCTTCCAAGGAATCAGAGTCATCCGGCAGCATTAGGCCACGTGGTTCGAGAGTAGCTGGCACACTGACGCTGGTAAAAGCCCGACGAATGATGTCATTAATTGAACCATGGCGGGACACACGTCCTGCACTAGAGACACATGCCAGTGCATGGTGACCGAACTTATGAACGGTTTCACCGCACTGGCAACGGTGTGGCACTAGGCAAGGAGAACCTAAACGCAAAGAGGTAGCCATATTGTTAAGCGAGTTTCCAAGTTTCCCTTTTTGGGTATAACTGTTGATCAACACGTGAACTGGAAGGAACACTGCGAACGATTGTGTACTAAGCTTAATAAATATAATATAATTATGCTCTTAGAAGAATTGTTAATAACTCGTCCCTAGAAGCTGGTAAGATGGCGTATCACGGATATGTAGGCTCAAATCTTCGTTATGGCCTGATCCTTTGGGGCTCAACTGAAACACAGTCAGTTTTCATAGCGCAAAAAAATGTATCAGGGCATTATGTAATGTTTGGGATCAGACTGTCTCATGCAGGCCCTTATTTAAGTTCCTTAAAATTTTAACTTTGTGCAGTCTTTACATTTACGAAGTTTGTTTATTTGTGAAAAAAAAATAGAAATTTTATTGTAAGAAACCTGAAATGAAAAGTGCCAGAACCCGAAATCGTTTTCGCAATAAATTGGAAATCCCTATGTTTAGGTTATCTTCTAGTTGTAAAAGTATTTATTATATGTCGGTTAAAGTTTTTAATAATATCCCAGATAACATAACTTCTTTGCCTCTTCAGAAACTGAAAACTAAACTTTTTTCATGGCTTCCGGAAAATTGTTTTCATGACATGCATGAATTTTTTAATGAATTATGACATAGGAACTAAGTTGATGACATTGAAATTGAATTAATTATAGAGTGAATGGAATATTATTATTGATTTTGACATGAATATTTACTGTGAATAATATTAAATAAGTTGGTATTTCTAATTTTGTAATGTATGGATTGATTTTAATGTAATTGTAAAAATTGTAAATAGGTATGAATGCGAATGATGTTATATATCACGACAATTTAACTATACAACAGTTCATGGCTGCATGCTCTCTGTCTACTCATGATTAATCTTCGTCTTTACTTATAATCTTTGTACGCTCGATAGAGTAGATTGTGCTGATCAAAAAGTTAATTTAAGACCAATTGTTTATTACCACAATCACAAAGAAATTAATGGTTTCACCCGAAATGAGTTATTGTCTAAAAGGGTACCTAAATTTTTGGAAGGCAAAACATATAACCAAAGTCCTGATTCCCACTCGGAAACGGCGAGTAGACGAGCGCGTTCTGATAGATTTTTCCGTACCTACCAACTCGCATAGCGGCTCATCCCACAGTCTCTGAGAAGAGAGGACTTTGGGCAGATTAGTGTCAGGACAGGCTATTTTCCAAGACACTAATGCTTCCTCGAAACCTGTTATTTGACAATTTAGTAAACATTTAGCCAAATTTTTATATAAAATTTTATATATTTTGTACAAGTTTACTTTTAGCTTTCCGATAGATATTGATTTGGAATAATTGAGCCAACTTTATATTTTTTCATCATTATCAGCCTCTGCCAACATCTCACCTGTCTCATGTCTTTTTTTCGAAATAATTGTAGGTACTAGTTGTGATTTTCTTTTAAAATTAAAATTATGTTCCATACTTCCAGTCAATGTATATAATTTCAAAAGGCTAATTCCAGAATGTAAACAAAATAAACACATCAACATTTAAGACTGTAGATTGAAACCTACTGAACCCAGGGCCACGTAGCCTTGCCACTCTTGCCGGACTTGTTTTATCTATGTATGTTTTATCTAATCTTGCTCCAAACAAGCTAAGAGGCATGAAATGATAAACAGATTTATGAAAACGCGTGTCTGAGGCGCCGCCGCCCCGTCCCGCGCCGCCCCGCCACGCGCCGCGCCGCCCCGCCACGCGCCGCACAGTATCGCGCCGCGCCGCACCGCCCCGCGCCTCCCCGCCACGCGCCGCGCCGCACCGCCCCGCGCCTCCCCGCCACGCGCCGCGCCGCCCCGCCACGCGCCGCACAGTATCGCGCCGCGCCGCACCGCCCCGCGCCTCCCCGCCACGCTCCGCACAGTATCGCGCCGCGCCGCACCGCCCCGCGCCTCCCCGCCACGCGCCGCCCCGCACCGCCCCGCGCCTCCCCGCCCCGCCACGCGCCGCCCCGCACCGCGCCGCGCTCCACTACATCGAACATATCTTATTTATGGATCGTTCCCAGGTTTAACGTGCGCCGTACGAGCACATCCTGGAAACGTCTCGTCTGATATAATATTATACTTTTTGGGCTTACGCAAAACCATAAACGATTTATTTGACTACCGTTTGAAATAATGCTAAATGTATGTCGTGCGACGACGTCGATATACTAAAGTCTGCTTACTATAACCAAAGAGTGTTCTGACTAAGCTTCGTAAAAAATATTAAAACTTAAATGAATTTTAAACTAATACCTATTAGTATTTTGATTTACTATGAATGTTGCGGCGCGTGTGGTCGGAGCAAGCTCATGCGGCGCGTGTGGTCGGAGCAAGCTCATGCGGCGCGTGTGGTCGGTACAACATACCAGCTTCTACACTCAACCGCCAGGCCAAGGGTCAGTGCCAAGCTTCGCGGTGTGCAAGCTCAAAGCTTCAACTCTACACGTCTGCGTCTGTTGTCCGGTGACGTGGACGAGGGGCGTGACGTAGACCAGCCACCCAGCGCCGTAGTGGAATAGAGCGCAGCTACCGGCCTATACTAGAAGGAATCCCTGATGATGCAGTAAACTCCGTCCTTACAATGATATGGGTTTATTTCCGAAACAAACACTTAGTAACACTTAAGCTCGTCTATCGGACTCATTCTTACGTCACTTCACTAGTTTTCGGCATTCCATGATTTTGAGCTAAACCTTTATGATAAATTCTAACTGTCTATGTAAACGTTATTCTGCACAATATTCTTAGGCTTTCTGCGCATTTCTTTACGTCGTCTCTCAAAAGCTCTAGAATGTTCGGCTGACAATGCGTGGAAATAAAATCTTAAAACTAGCTTAACCGAATTAATCTACACCTTAGTATGTATATCAATCGCCAACTGTGTGGGTATGTTTACTTTATTTATTGGTAAAATTTAATTTTATGTCATGTATCAATTGAGCAATTAGTAAGTTTTGTAACAATGTATATTTTGTGTCCTGTGAATAATAAATGGCAGCTGAGTGAAACTTATTTATTTTTATATACCACATTTTAGCAAATAAATAAATAAATAATAAATAAACGAATAAAGTGATTGTTGTGCTGCCTGAGCAACGGACACGTGACTTCATTTGTAGACATTAGCTCGTGGTAGCAACGGACACGTGACTTCATTTGTAGACATTAGCTCGTGGTAGCAACGGACACGTGACTTCATTTGTGGACATTAGCTCGTGCTTTTGGAAAGTTGGTAATATGGAAGTATACAAATATACAGAGCACACACTAAGAAGTCATTTCTTATTTTTGGATACAGGAAGTTAAAATTTTCAGAAGCATTTTGCCTAAACCTCCTTCAAAAAAGTACCTATTGCTCCCCTGCATACTTGTAACCCATGAACTCTATTGCTCCCCTGCATACTTGTACCCCATGAACTCTATTGCTCCCCTGCATACTTGTACCCCATGAACTCTATTGCTCCCCTGCATACTTGTACCCCATGAACTCTATTGCTCCCCTGCATACTTGTACCCCATGAACTCTTTTCAGTAAAATAATTATGAACTGTCAAACACTTGTTGAAACACTTAAAATAAAATAAGAAATAAAAAAATCGTAAACTGTAGTAATGCAGAACTGATACTGAATTCTCAGGACAGTACTGTCAGTAGTTATCATTGCGAAGCTGTTGTCCCGTGTGTTGCGGAACCTCGTAGACAAAGGCGAAGGCGGACGCCACAGTGTCTTTTACAGAAACACATCTTTCCAGTACTCACGTAATTAATTTTTTTACATTTATCGGAAAAATGTACTTACTTGTAGTTATCTAGTACCCATAACACAAGCTCTGCTTAGCTTGGGGCTAGATAATGCTGTGTGAATTGTCCAGCGTTATTTATTTATTATGTCCCCAGCATCGCCTGCACACCACCAGGCTGCACTGTGAGCTCTGCTCCGTGTTCGATGTTCTTCCACACTACACTGCACTACACTACACTACACTTCACTACATGACGCTACACTACACTGCACTACTACTACAGTCTATAACACAGGCTTTACAAGCCTAGCGTAGATATCTAAGGCTAGCCAACTCAATCAACGCAGCCATACATTTAAAGTCTCCAACTAATAGTTAAATTTTAAAAATGATTGTTTTCGGTTTCGTTCTGTCAAAGTTCTGTCAGTGTTTCTGCAATAAATAAATTTATTATTATTATTATTACTACACTGCTGACGCGTGCTAACACCATAGACAGGCTGCGGAGCGGGATTGCTGACGCGTGCTGACACCATAGACAGGCTGCGGAGCGGGATTGCTGACGCGTGCTGACACCATAAACAGGCTGCGGAGCGGGATGCACCGACACTTGTGTGTACCCCCCTCCTCGGAGTGGAGGGGGGTACTCACGTGCACCTGCATCAGGCTTACTGTTACTCAGTTATTGCCATTCTTCTCTTGGATCCTGGGAGGAAGTTTGTTGAAGCGCGAAATTGTATTCTTTGAGAGCATTTTGTAGAGAACGAGGACTATTTCATTTGACCGTATTAAGTGTTAGAAGTGAAGCCTTGGGATGAGTGTTGCTTAGTTTATTAATAAAAACTATAAAAGTTTCCGTTTCCAGCCTATATTCTAATTTGGCGTCTTGCAGCGCTTCCATCGGGTACTGTGAGGGACATAGTATGCGATCCATGTCATGCGAACTCAAATATGACAAAACACACACAAGTGTTGGTAGTTGTAGTAGTTAAGCAGAATTACATTGTGAACATTATTTTGTTGCGAATGAATGTTGGGAGTGTTAGTGTGGCTGGTAGAAGTGTGAAGCACTTTATGGTTTTTGAATTACTTTGTTAGAGACATAATAGACAGAACAACTTTGACAAGTACTCAGTAGTATATTTTTCCATTTTGGTATTTTACTAGTAACACATTTGAATATTTGTTTCATTCAAAGTAGATATGCCACTTTTTGTAGTTCTATCAAAACTAACATTAACTGGTAGTTATCAAGACTAACACCGTTCCTCGTACTAAGTCCGCGTTACAATAACGTCAAGTTTGCTTAAACAGCCACAAGTTGTGTGCGAGTTAAGTTCTATACAAACATCACGCATCATGATGTTGGTTCTGGCGCCCGCCCCCGCGCCCAAGAACTGCTGGGAAAGGGTGTGGTCGCACTGTCAGCGACTTCTACAAGGCGACTTTCTACAATTATTGACTTTTAGAATCTACCACAAGCGCATTTAATCCAATTTGACTTTACTGTTAGAAATGGCTTGCTTAAAGTAGTGAACAGAGGTACATGTAATAAAACACTTTCCATAGTATCCATACATGAAAACTTTCAAAGACCAGTAGCGGCGCAACGTGCTCTGACGGGTCGCATCACTGTAGCTGGCCAGTGAACGACTTCACTTGACGTTGTCGGTTAGTTACTCCCTACCCGCCCTACTTGTGTCCACACCTGAGCTCATATGTGCTGAGCCGGCTGCTTGTTGGCGGAGCGTGCGCTTCGTGCTACATTCCCTGCGTCCACAATAGATGCTCGCGCGCTCACCTGCTCGGGCGCTCACATGTTCTTCAATGTGTACACTAAGTATGTCTGAACTGAACTGACTGGTAAGTCAGCAACCCATTAGGGATTCACCTCACATTAGGGATTTACCTCACATTAGGGATTCACCTCAGATTAGGGATTCACCTCACATTAGGGATTTACCTCACATTAGGGATTCACCTCACATTAGGGATTCACCTCACATTAGGGATTCACCTCACATTAGGGATTTACCTCACATTAGGGATTCACCTCACATTAGGGATTCACCTCACATTAGGGATTCACCTCACATTAGGGATTTACCTCACATTAGGGATTCACCTCACATTAGGGATTCACCTCACATTAGGGATTAACCTTGGGATACCAAGACAACCAGTTGGAAACTCGTACACGCCTTCATTTTGTCGTTATAAACGTTTCAAAAGTCAAATAAAATATCACGTTTTATTCATAAGTTATTCAAAGAGAAGAGTAACACAAATTATTGGTTTTAGCAATAATCTAGGTTTCGATAGCTACATGTTATTACATTAAAAACCAGTAGAGTGCAAAATATTCTTTTTAAAAATATATTTTTAGTAGGTCACACATTTTCAAGGTATCAGTGATTTTGAGATAACTGAAAATATTAGAAACGTTTAATATTTCTCTAAGAAGATTATTTAAGCCACTGTAATGTTTGGCTGACCACAGCGTGCTCTTCACTTTTTATCTCAAAAACGTTTAAGCGCATGATAAGATGCTAACATCTTTTCTCTACGAATTAGAATAAATAAAATTAAAGGGTCTTTGTCGACCCACGTGGGCTGTGGACAGCGCGCGGTCAGCATGATACGTACGGCAACGGTATCTGAGATCTGTAACGACTGTAGCATCGACCTCGGTTGTAGACTGTTATGCCGTAACAACCCAAAACCGTAGCACCTCTACACCGTAACAACCCTAAACCGTAGCACCTCTACGCCGTAGCACTCCTAAACCGTAGCACCTCTACACCGTAGCATTCTTGTTGCTTGCGTCCATTGTTTCGTTCATTTTGCTTAGGAATGCGTCACACGGTGTTCGTGTGACGCATTCATCTGAATCTTGATCATTATGAAATAGATAGCCGGTGGGTTAACAATCAGAACGGAGTTTACAATGAATAGAATTAAAACTAAACTGTTATACAATAAAAGGATCCCTACTACAATGTGGATGATTTCATCTACAGGTGAGTGAAATCATTCATGAACAATTATTGCAGATAGGACAAAGGTTCGTTACTTGAACGAAGGATTTTCGAGTGCGTGGCTTTTATTAGAACTTGCACTCTACTAGAAAACAATGCCAATGTGATGCCATTACGTTGGAATTGAGGAGCAAGAGCTGAGACAAAGATTTTATTGAAAATTTACATACGTGAGAACAGGGGAATTTACATACGTGAGAACAGGGGAATTCACATACGTGAGAACAGGGGAATTTCGCAAAGCCAGACTCGCGAGCGTGTGTGGTATTTTATTGAGCTACGGTAATTCATGATGAAAAACATCATCATTATCAACCCTTATCGACCCACTGCTGGGCATAGGCCTCTCTATGTGTATGCCATTCGCCTCGGTCCTGCGCTAGTCTGCTAGATGAAAAACATACTAACATAAAAACTACCCCTTTTGGAGACTCGAGTAATTAAAGTGTGTACATTTAATGCATGATTACAATTCCGTTGTAGCTGGTAGCTCGCAGATAATACCGCTCCAAGAATTCAAAACTACATTTCTGTAACATTACATTACAAAGGCCCGCGGCGGAGCCTTACAGCTTACAGCAGAGGCAGACCACTTACTGCTGCCCGCGCTACACTCACAGCAGAGGCAGACCACTTACTGCTGCCCGCGCTACACTTACAGCAGAGGCAGACCACTTACTGCTGCCCGCGCTACACTTACAGCAGAGGCAGACCACTTACTGCTGCCCGCGCTACACTTACAGCAGAGGCAGACCACTTTACTGCTGCCCGCGCTACACTCACAGCAGAGGCAGACCACTTACTGCTGCCCGCGCTACACTTACAGCAGAGGCAGACCACTTACTGCTGCCCGCGCTACACTCACAGCAGAGGCAGACCACTTACTGCTGCCCGCGCTACACTTACAGCAGAGGCAGACCACTTACTGCTGCCCGCGCTACACTTACAGCAGAGGCAGACCACTTTACTGCTGCCCGCGCTACACTCACAGCAGAGGCAGACCACTTACTGCTGCCCGCGCTACACTTACAGCAGAGGCAGACCACTTACTGCTGCCCGCGCTACACTTACAGCAGAGGCAGACCACTTTACTGCTGCCCGCGCTACACTCACAGCAGAGGCAGACCACTTACTGCTGCCCGCGCTACACTCACAGCAGAGGCAGACCACTTACTGCTGCCCGCGCTACACTTACAGCAGAGGCAGACCACTTACTGCTGCCCACGCTACACTCACAGCAGAGGCAGACCACTTACTGCTGCCCGCGCTACACTCACAGCAGAGGCAGACCACTTACTGCTGCCCGCGCTACACTTACAGCAGAGGCAGACCACTTACTGCTGCCCGCGCTACACTTACAGCAGAGGCAGACCACTTACTGCTGCCCGCGCTACACTGACAGCAGAGGCAGACCACTTACTGCTGCCCGCGCTACACTTACAGGAGAGGCAGACCACTTACTGCTGCCCGCGCTACACTTACAGCAGAGGCAGACCACTTACTGCTGCCCACGCTACACTCACAGCAGAGGCAGACCACTTACTGCTGCCCGCGCTACACTCACAGCAGAGGCAGACCACTTACTGCTGCCCGCGCTACACTCACAGCAGAGGCAGACCACTTACTGCTGCCCGCGCTACACACAGACAACCTGTTAGGGTTTGATCCTTATTATTAGATACTTGATAATGCTCGTTTTTGGTCTCATTCAAATCGCTTTTATTTTAGTCCGAGGATACGATCGTTTGTTTTACGTTACCTGGCATTTTAAATCTAGATGGGTATCTAATATTTAACTCTGAAAAAGCTATCGCAGTTTGACGAATCCACTATAATTACAAGCAATCAAAATCAAACAAACAATCAAACGTTTGTAATAAATAAATAAATAATGCTGGACAATTCACACAGCATTATCCAGCCCCAAGCTAAGCAGAGCTTGTGTTATGGGTACTAGATAACTGATATAGGTACGTAATATAGCACAATACATAGATAGATATTTTTTATTAAATATAGAAAACGACCCCCTGAACAAATGTCTGCAGATCATACACATAAGCGGGTTAACTATGAGCCTTGTTTGTGTTGGAAGAGAGGGACTTCCTCAGGGTGCGTGCGGTAGGCTTTAGTCATTACAATACTTCCTTGGCGGTAGGTATAGAGTATACTTTTACGTTGATCCAAAAACCAGAATGTTCTGGTCGTACCTTAGAGAAACCCGGTGGCTCGTGGAGACGGTTCGATGGTTCAAGTAAAGAATGATAAATTACTATGCTTTTATGATCACCTTACAAATCAGATTCTATAATATAATATTAAATCAAAAATTTATTTATAAAGTCTGAGTTTCGTTAATGAAGTAGGTATTTTGAGTGAAACATTAACCACCGCCACGTGTGAGCTCTCAGTATTTCAACATGCGGCTGTTCACGCTCTTTGAGGGAATTAGCATAAGTTGCTCTCAAAGGCGCCTCTAGCCGCCTTCAGCCGCCTGCAGCCGCCTGCAGCCGCCTGCAGCCGCTTCTAGCCGGCTCTGGCCGCCTCGTTGGGAAATCATTTCTAAATGTAATCTACTGCCTGCTCGTGGTAGGAGTACATATTAAAACTAAGCGAAGGATTATACAGTACTACTAGCAAATGCAAGCGGCTTTGTATTATACAGTACTACTAGCAAATGCAAGCGTCTTTGCATTATACGGCACTACTAGCAAATGCAAGCGGCTTTGCATTATACAGTACTACTAGCAAATGCAAGCGGATTTACATTATACAGTACTACTAGCAAATGCAAGCGGCTTTGCATTATACAGTACTACTAGCAAATGCAAGCGGCTTTGCATTATACAGTACTACTAGCAAATGCAAGCGGATTTACATTATACAGTACTACTAGCAAATGCAAGCAGCTTTGCATTATACAGTACTACTAGCAAATGCAAGCGGCTTTGCATTATACAGTACTACTAGCAAATGCAAGCGGCTTTGCATTATACAGTACTACTAGCAAATGCAAGCGGATTTACATTATACAGTACTACTAGCAAATGCAAGCGGCTTTGCATTATACAGTACTACTAGCAAATGCAAGAGGCTTTGCATTATACAGTACTACTAGCAAATGCAAGCGGATTTACATTATACAGTACTACTAGCAAATGCAAGCGGATTTACATTATACAGTACTACTAGCAAATGCAAGCGGCTTTGCATTATACAGTACTACTAGCAAATGCAAGCGGCTTTGCATTATACAGTACTACTAGCAAATGCAAGCGGATTTACATTATACAGTACTACTAGCAAATGCAAGCGGCTTTGCATTATACAGTACTACTAGCAAATGCAAGCGGCTTTACATTATACAGTACTACTAGCAAATGCAAGCGACTTTGCATTATACAGTACTACTAGCAAACGGAGCAGGTGCCATTCGGAGCAGGGAGTCCGCAAGGCACCCCACATCATTCGGAGCAGGGAGTCCGCAAGGCACCCCACATCATTCGGAGCAGGGAGTCCGCAAGGCACCCCACATCATTCGGAGCAGGGAGTCCGCAAGGCACCCCACATCATTCGGAGCAGGGAGTCCGCAAGGCACCCCACATCATTCGGAGCAGGGAGTCCGCAAGGCACCCCACATCATTCGGAGCAGGGAGTCCGCAAGGCACCCCACATCATTCGGAGCAGGGAGTCCGCAAGGCACCCCACATCATTCGGAGCAGGGAGTCCGCAAGGCACCCCACATCATTCGGAGCAGGGAGTCCGCAAGGCACCCCACATCATTCGGAGCAGGGAGTCCGCAAGGCACCCCACATCATTCGGAGCAGGGAGTCCGCAAGGCACCCCACATCATTCGGAGCAGGGAGTCCGCAAGGCACCCCACATCATGACCCGCTCCAATCACCTCTTCGATATATTGTGCTTTAAAATTTTATCTTCCGAGCGGATCACGCCGATGTTCCAATAAAAATAAACCAAATCCCACGCAATATAAACCTTTTCACCCAAATTACACACCTGAACACACTAATCCGAACCTTTATACAGTTACATACAGTCCAAAATACACTGAAGTACTACTACAAACGAGGACATTCAAAACCTTAAGTCAATTGGATAGAATTCAATATCATCAATATTGTCATACCGCCAAATACCTGTGAGTGTTACTGTAAAAGGAACTGTAACACCCAGAAATAAGGTCGAACGATATTTCTTACAGCTGGTCAAAGAAAAACATGAGTCCTGCAAAGTCCCCGAGTCGTAGTACTTACCTGAAGAGCTGTAGTCGAACAAAGATAACTGAAGGGAAAATGATACTGTCTCCTTCTTATTGCTGTAAATGTACATGTTTGTTTCCTTTAATTTTATTTTTTAATATTATTAGTACCTATGTAATTTTCTAGAGTGAACTGCTGCCCTGTTTACTACAGTCTTGAAAACTAGTAATTCTTTTTGTAATTCGGCCTCCCGCAATACAGGTTCTGAACCTAGTGCGGGGACCACCAGTAAACTGTACAAGCATTTTGTAATAGTAAATAAATGGATTTTTGTTTTTTTTTTTTTTTTTTTTTTTTTTGATTCAGGCACAGCTCATGTTTATTACTTTCTTTTCTTTTCTAAAATATGTTCAGGAACAATAATTCAGTCAGTAGGTATCGTTTCACACACTTTAAGCATAATCTGCCAAACGTGAGTAGGCCTCGCACCTAGTGGAGATTTGCGGAAAAATCTAATTCATTTTAGTCGCTATGTAGTTAGTTGAATAATACTCATGTACCTATATGCCTACAATAATTGATTATTTGGTTTCATTATTTGTCGGTATAGCGGTAATAGAAATACACACTCAGTGGACATTTATACTGTTTACCTATGGTTCATGAAATACAGCCCGCTGACGGGCGAATGGACGGACATTCGAGGCTTAATTGGGGCCTGTTGGCACCTTTTGGCTATGGAACCCTAAAATGACGGAGTGTGCATAAGGAAGGCCACGCGATAACTGAAACCGAGTATCTCCGATTCAGCGTCACTGACCCGAGCGTGACGGTTCAGTTTCAATTCCACAAGGCGCACAAATTGTATTCAAAACACATGACCGTTTGTATTATAAAGTTCTGTTGATGAAAAGCCTCTATTCATTTGATTTGTTTCATGAACATGGACCCTCTTCAGCGTATTGTTTCAAACGCAATAAATAACGGCACATAATGAACCCCGACGTAATGGACATAAGGACGTGGCGGCCGTTAACCAGATCATAAAGTGAGGAGCACATTACGCTGTAATGCTGTTTGGTTTTGTATGTGATGCTAGTTTGTGCACTCGGGTTTTGTATGTGATGCTAGTTTGTGCACTCGGGTTTTGTATGTGATGCTAGTTTGTGCACTCGGGTTTTGTATGTGATGCTAGTTTGTGCACTCGGGTTTCGTATGTGATGCTAGTTTGTGCACTCGGGTTTCGTATGTGATGCTAGTTTTTGCACTCGGGTTTTGTATGTGATGCTAGTTTGTGCACTCGGGTTTTGTATGTGATGCTAGTTTGTGCACTCGGGTTTTGTATGTGATGCTAGTTTGTGCACTCGGGTTTTGTATGTGATGCTAGTTTGTGCACTCGGGTTTTGTATGTGATGCTAGTTTGTGCACTCGGGTTTCGTATGTGATGCTAGTTTTTGCACTCGGGTTTTGTATGTGATGCTAGTTTGTGCACTCGGGTTTTGTATGTGATGCTAGTTTGTGCACTCGGGTTTTGTATGTGATGCTAGTTTGTGCACTCGGGTTTTCCTCGTATTTTCAAGAAAAGCATGGATGTCTATCTTACGGAGAATACCTCGGTGTGGGTGGAGCAGTGTGTTATATTTAAATTGAGTTTTACTTTTGTGTTTATTTTGTAAATTATTTGAAAGTAGGTACTACACAGTGAGTTTAGGTTTTTTTATTTACCTATGAGAAAAGCCAAAGAAAAGAGTGTTTGGTATTTTCAGCAGGTTTAGATAAGATAATAATTTCGAGAAAAAGAACATGTATGAAGGACATTTATTTCGTTTTTTTTTTAATCTTTAAGGCAATCATACTAATAGCTTAATATCAATCATACTAATAGCTTAATATCGATCATACTAATAGCTTAATATCAATCATACTAATAGTTTAATATCAATCATACTAATAGCTTAATATCAATCATTTCTCGAATAAACGTCGCTAACTTATGAACAATCAAACAGAACTACTTAGCAACTGTCAAAGTTGTAACTGTCAAACTTGACAATTAGCCGCGGCTATGAAAGTTGTCGAGTTAGGTAATCGCTGATAACTGGGCTCGTTGGGTTCTGTTGAAGTTTGGACTAACACTAATAGGAAACATACATAGGAAAGGGAAGATGCCAGCCCCGCGGAAGCGGAACATGCTTCGGTAAAATCCGAACATAAAAACGTGTCAATCTGAAATGTATCAATCTTTTTTGTTTTTAATATAGGTATGTGTTTGTTTTATGTATCTTATAGTAGGCATGTTATAATATTGGTATGTGTTTGTTTTGTGTATCTTATAGTAGGCATGTTATAATATAGGTATGTGTTTGTTTTGTGTATCTTATAGTAGGCATGTTATAATATAGGTATGTGTTTGTTTTGTGTATCTTATAGTAGGCATGTTATAATATAGGTATGTGTTTGTTTTATGTATCTTATAGTAGGCATGTTATAATTATTATTATAAACAAAATTAATTTGACTAGATAAGGGTATACAAATTGTTTAGGGCAGAATAATAAAATGATGATTCATTGTTAAATTGAATCTGTCTGAAGCCTGCAAACAAAAAGCTGTAACTTTACGTAATTAAACACGGCTGCCCTCCGGCGTGCGTCGCCATGGCAGCGGGCGCTTCCGGCACTGTTAATGGTTAAAAGGGTGACCGGAAGTGAGTCCGCCGCGCCGGTCTGGCCCTCCGTCCGAAGCCTCTCCAAGAGTTATGAGATGCTATCGCGACCCTGGCTGACATCAAGTTTTGTGTTACGGGAACACGTGGACGTATCTTCTTGGATGTTGTTTGGGCATTAACATTGTGTCTCAGCTAGAGCCACACTAATATACAGGGCGTCCCACGGATATGCCACATGGAGGGAAAGTACCTTGAATATTGTAGATGGAACATTTTACTGAAAGAAGACATTATTTTAATTAAAAAAAACTATTTATTTATTTCACACATTAGGTACAGTAGGTATTTAACTTAATGGGTAGGCAGGTAGAGTTTCATTATAATGTATTACAATGGTCTGTTAAACTGATAGAGGTTATTGCTGAGGGTTTGGAGACAATGTTTTTACTTATGGATCTCACACTAGGCGGAGCCTGTATCGTGAGATCCAAGCTGGTGATTCTTACAGACACATGCGGGTACTTTGTCTCGGTGTGAAACGTACAATACTTAGTTAACACTTAAATTATCTTATCTAGTGCTAAAGTTCACAATTGAGCGAGTCTAATAATTTTATCAGTACAATATAAATAATTTCACTTTTGTCTTTTTGGTGGTTAAAGGAGTATAGAAACAAGATTCGCCAAGTGCGAGTGTAACTCGCGCGCCGAGGGTTTCAAACATGTGCCAGTTATTTGGACAATCAATTTTCTGATATATTTTAAAAAGTATGAAACTTACAGAAATTTTAAAAAGTGTTTCGAAATGGTCAAAACGATACCTTTCATTTGATACCCCACATAGGTAGGTACCCCCCCTTTTGAAAAAAAAATCAACCCCTTTTTGACCATTTTTCAAAAACTATTATTATTACAGACTTCTCTATATTTTTCCTGTAAAATATAGATTGATATCTACAAACGCCTAATACATTGTACGTGGATCGGTCTGCAATCTTCGGAGATAGGGGGGGGGGGGGGGGTAGGGGGGGGGGGGGGAAAGGTCAATTTTTCGACTATTTTTGAAATATTTCAAAAAGTATGAAACTTACAGAAATTTTAAAAAGTGTTTCGAAATGGTCAAAACGATACCTTTCATTTGATACCCCACATAGGTAGGTACCCCCCTTTTGAAAAAAAAATCCCCCCTTTTTTACCATTTTTCAAAAACTATTATTATTACAGACTTCTCTATATTTTTTCTGTAAAATATAGATCAATATCTACAAACGCTTAATACATTGTACGTGGATCGGTCTGCAATCTTCGGAGATAGGGGAGGGGGGGGGGTATGGTCAATTTTTAGATTTTTTTTGAAATATTTCAAAAAGTATGAAATTTACAGAAATTTCAAAAAGTGTTTTGAAATGTACAAAACGATACCTTTCATTTGATACCCCATTTGCCTTCCTAGGCCTCTTTTGAAATTTCAACATCAAAATTTGTACTGAAAATATTCATTTTCATTTTTTATTTATTTTTATATTTTTTTCTTAAAATCAGTAATGGCGCACGAAATGTATCATTATTTCAAATTTTAAGTTAATAGCTGCAGTAGTTACTGAGATATTCAAGAAAGAGCGGGGACGGACAGAGCGAGACCATAAGGGTTTCAAAACCGATCTTTGAAACCCTAAAAATGGTTGACATTGATTTTCAACCACCTGAGAATCTGAAAGACAAAAATAACAAAACTTAACTATAATTTTGATACAAACAATAATAAAGAAATTAATAGCTAACTTATTATTTTGAGAAAATTCTCAGTGTCCGTGTAATTTAAGGTCAAAAGCCATTTGAATATGGTTTGTTTAGCTTCACGGACTGACATATCTCTAATATCACAAATTTTAACTACCTTGTTATTATACATATGACCGTATATGCTGCCCAAAGCGGTGAGCAAAGGATGAGTTTACCTGTGGAGTAGGTATTTTAAAGACTCTTTTTGTGACCAATGTTGAGTAATTTTCTGAATTTATTAGTGTTCTATGTGCAGCTAAAGTAATGCGAAGAATAAAGAGTTGACGTACACTAAGGACCCCACATTCTTTATATAATTGTGCAGTTGGGTATCTGTACGGTTTTCTATACATGACCTTTAGTACAGAGCGTTGTGCTCTCTCTACTTTTATGAGATAGGATTTTGCAGCGCTTCCCCAGCAAGTTATACAGTAAAGGATTAGTGATTGACACATAGCTAGATAAATAGAATTAAGGAGTTTAAACTGCATTCGTAGATATTTAAATAATTACATGTATATTGTACCCACAATACAAGTTTACTTTACTTTTGAGTTATTTGTTCTTGTGTATAATGTCCAGCAATATTAGTTAATTTTAATAATAATAATAATGCTGGACCAGCCACACAGCATTATCTAGCCCCAAGCTAAGCAGAGCTTGTGTTATGGGTAGGTACTAGATAACTGAAATACATAATACAATACATAAATAGATATTTTTTATTAAACATAGAAAACGACAAGAACACCCTGAAAAAATGTCTGCAGATCATACACACATTTGTCCCGAGGCGGGAATCGAACCCGCAACCTCCTGCGTCGCATGTTTGTTCCGCAAAGCCAGCACCTAGCCTGACGCCTCCACCGTGGAGGTATGAGGCTGGAGGTACCTCGGTCGGCGACATCCCACGCACGGCCTTATCATACTTAAAAAGCACTCTGCCTTCTAAATCCTGTTTACACAACTTTTGAGGAATCAAGCTCAGATCCGAACTTTTTGATAAAATATAAAGATGGAACCACACTGACGGAGTGTTGTAAGCACTTGACCACTTATCATCTCAGCCGATGTCCACTGCTGGACATACGTCTCCTTCAACATAAGTTTATTTTCTTTCTTTTTTTTGTTTTTGGAACTAAGTTCCTTATCGCGCGTTGTGACCGTTGGGATGAGTCCGAGCGGCCTCAGTTTACTAAAGAGCCGAAAGGGGGCTGGACGGAAAAAAATCTCACGAAAAGTTGTAACGACACTTTTTGCACGCTTTTTGTAAGCTTTTGTAAGCCGTGCGGCGTGCGCATGTTTCTCTGTCTGTCTCTCTCTCTCTCTCTTATAGAAAGGAACTTCGTGCCATCCGGGTGTCCCTTGACACCTCTCAACTTTTTTTTATTCTTTCAAATAAGCTTCGAATATCGGTGCTATGCCACCCAGATCCTCCATCCATCCAGGTTATTGGTAATCGCGAGTTTGAAATTGTAGATATTCTCAAGCTACGTCTCCGTACTTGTCTCTGCCTGGGACAGATCGCTCTTGAGCGGTAAGACCGCCAATTGTTTCATAATCTGTAGAGACCGTATTCCTTAATTTGTAAGTTAAGTATGTATTAAAGTATTTTCTATCCATCTATGTGTATGTGAGATGGCGTGTTCTCGTGCTGCGAGTGTGGTAGAACCTTCACTCGGTGCTGTAACTTTGCCGAAGCTCTCTCCGCGATGTTATTATGTTATCGCGAGTTAGTTTCTGCTGTAATGCTAAAGTTATGTCCATATTAGTGCACCCGCAATAACGTCCCGCAATAACGGAACAGGCACAGTTTAAAGACTAGTTAGTAGAGAGGTATTAGGCATAACTGTTATCAGAAAGTAATGTTTGAAGCTTTACTTAGCACCTACATGTACTAATGACAAGAGTTTGAGCCGACAAAAGGAACGAAGTGTGATTGTGTTTTATTCAACACTTTTAACCGTGGAAATAATTGCAAAACCTCACACAATACCTTGGGAAGAATGGACTCTTCCATTCTATTATGTATCCTCGTAGGTGCTTACTTAGGAGCCCTCAGTCAGGAAGACATAACCCTGCTCTTGTTCAGTACAGCAGTGAGCTGAGCTCGTCTAATCAAGGAGGTGTTTACGGAGGAGGCGGCCAGGTCCTCCGGTACCGGAGCGCGCAATGAATACCAAACCAGGCGCGGCCACAGCGCGGCATCACATGGCTGGTGCATATCCTGCCGGGACGATGGACATCGTACAAACAATCAAAGGGGATTTCCATAAAGGTACTATACGAAGTAAATGAACTTTTATTACTAAAGTCCTGTAGTTGGAGCTAGCGGCGCTACAGTCCGTAGGAAGTCCTG
Source organism: Eupithecia vulgata (assembly GCA_946478455.1). NCBI lineage: Eukaryota > Metazoa > Arthropoda > Insecta > Lepidoptera > Geometridae > Eupithecia > Eupithecia vulgata. The sequence goes on along the minus strand of OX297880.1, from coordinate 13,052,170 downwards.
TAGGTGGAGCTAACGGCGCTACAGTCCGTAGGAAGTCCTGTAGGTGGCTAGCTCCACCGGCGCTACAGTCCGTAGGAAATCACAAAAATGTTTGACACGTCAGTAAGTCGATTTCGTTGCGATTTGACTTGTGTCAGTGCTTATTTTGTAAGCCCAAGGAAATAAAGTTATTGAATTTGACTTTGTTTGCGTTATTTCAGTACTGAGTGAAGGATTGAATGCACGACCATTACGAAATTTTACAGGATGTTGCTTAATGTCTTCTAAAAATCTTTTACAAAGTATTTGATGGGCTTAATACTATGTGCATAATTTTAAAAAGATTTCACTCCGTATACTAATATCTCACATATTAGTATACGGAGTGAAATCTTTTTAAAATAGAACTTTGCTCAACCAGTAACCTGGTAGTCTGGAACCACCCAAGCTAGATTAAAGTGAAACAGTAAACTTACGGTGGCAAATATAGTACCTTGTTAGATAATTATTTAATGATTGCACTTAGCAAAAATAAATTAATAAATAAATAATGCTGGACAATTCACACAGCATTACCTAGCCCCAAGCTAAGCAGAGCTTGTGTTATGGGTACTAGATAACTGATATACCTACATAATATAACACAATACATAGATAGATATTTTATATTATACATAGAAAACGACCAGAACACCCGGAACAAATGTCTGCAAAAGTTAAAATATGACATATAACTATGTAAATAACTAGCTATTTTTTTTTCACTGTATTATATTCGACCATCTGAGGTCCCGTTTATGAAAACGGCGGGAAAATAGCTTCGATTTATTTGATGTTTATTTAATTGGGTCTGTGCGAGGTAATCTGCCTTCACGAGCCTCCGTGCGTGCCTTGGCTATGGGTCTGTGCGAGGTAATCTGCCTTCACGAGCCTTCGTGCGTGCCTTGGCTATGGGTCTGTGCGAGGTAATCTGCCTTCACGAGCCTCCGTGCGTGCCTTGGCTATGGGTCTGTGCGAGGTAATCTGCCTTCACGAGCCTCCGTGCGTGCCTTGGCTATGGGTCTGTGCGAGGTAATCTGCCTTCACGAGCCTCCGAGCGTGCCTTGGCTATGGGTCTGTGCGAGGTAATCTGCCTTCACGAGCCTCCGAGCGTGCCTTGGCTATGGGTCTGTGCGAGGTAATGTGCCTACACGAGCCTCCGTGCGTGCCGTGGCTATGGGTCTGTGCGAGGTAATCTGCCTTCACGAGCCTCCGTGCGTGCCTTGGCTATGGGTCTGTGCGAGGTAATCTGCCTTCACGAGCCTCCGAGCGTGCCTTGGCTATGGGTCTGTGCGAGGTAATCTGCCTTCACGAGCCTCCGTGCGTGCCTTGGCTATGGGTCTGTGCGAGGTAATCTGCCTTCACGAGCCTGCGTGCGTGCCTTGGCTATGGGTCTGTGCGAGGTAATCTGCCTTCACGAGCATCCGTGCGTGCCTTGGCTATGGGTCTGTGCGAGGTAATCTGCCTTCACGAGCCTCCGTGCGTGCCTTGGCTATGGGTCTGTGCGAGGTAATCTGCCTTCACGAGCCTGCGTGCGTGCCTTGGCTATGGGTCTGTGCGAGGTAATCTGCCTTCACGAGCATCCGTGCGTGCCTTGGCTATGGGTCTGTGCGAGGTAATCTGCCTTCACGAGCCTGCGTGCGTGCCTTGGCTATGGGTCTGTGCGAGGTAATCTGCCTTCACGAGCCTCCGTGCGTGCCTTGGCTATGGGTCTGTGCGAGGTAATCTGCCTTCACGAGCCTCCGTGCGTGCCTTGGCTAATAATTATAACAAAATTAAATGTGTGTCCATTGATTATTGGGAAACTCAAATAAATGTTATTTATCGGTGAGTCGAGTATGTTTGTCTACAGAACAATATAAAATAATAAAATCGCAAACAAAAAATACGATAAAGTATAACTGGATGTCGAATATAATATACATTCATCCTGAGATTACATTAAAGAAAGAAAGAAAGAAAAGGCAGGGTTTATCTTATTAGTATTGTAACAAAATATAATATTTGTTCCCATATTATTATTCTGGTTACGATACTAACTGGTCCCTATTCTGTTCTTGTTCGTAATTCGCTGACGACTCATGCGAGATTTTAATTTCCTTTACATTCGGTATCCAATGAGACATTGTCGGCGCAGATTGGATGTCAATGTTATTGATTCATACTCTCCGATAACTTACCTATTATTGGATTTGGATATATTTTGGAAAGCGTTTTATTAACATTGCGCATCAGCATTGCCACTCAGCGAAACAATGCAGCCAGCCATCCTGGAGACGCTTCCGATTTGTATTAATATGGATCAGTTGAGCTAGATCTAGTTTATTGCAACAGTCAGCAGTTAGCTAAATTATTAAAATTGTACGAACATAGTTACTAGTTCTAATTTACGAACATGCTAGTTCTAATTGTACGAACATAGTTACTAGTTCTAATTGTACGAACATGCTAGTTCTAATTGTACGAACATAGTTACTAGTTCTAATTGTACGAACATGCTAGTTCTAATTGTACGAACATGCTAGTTCTAATTGTACGAACATAGTTACTAGTTCTAATTGTACGAACATGCTAGTTCTAATTCTATATTTAGACAAAGCCCTCATACATCAGTTTACTTTGAATTATTGTTTATTATTTAGTTAATTTAAATTGTCGACATACCATTAGTGTTTAGTGTTTTTATATTTCATAAAAATATTGCAATTCTTCTTTTTAGTCCCTACATTTCTGACTGACTGATCGGGGTCTTCGTGTCAGACACGCTTCACAATCTGGCGCCATTCTTCGTTGCGTACATGCGTGTAGGGGACCGTTCACTTCGTGTAGGAGACCGTTCAGTTCAGCTTGCAATAATAATAATAATACTGTATTTCAGGCAATAAAGAAAGTGTACACAGATTAAGTTAATAAATACCTTAGAGACTAACAAAGATAAAAACATTAACAGGTAGTGTTTGGTCCGTCCAGCGCATTGGTAATCTGCCGCGTGCTCTTGTGAATTGGGTCCATGATAAGCCAAGCATTTTTTCCCAAGCGCCACATATCTAGAGCGCCCAAAGATCCTAGGATCCTACGTTCCGTAGAGCGTCGATAACGAGCCAGTGCAGTACCTATGGATAACGAGCCAGTGCAGTACTTATGGATAACGAGCCAGTGCAGTACCTATGGATAACGAGCCAGTGCAGTACTTATGGATAACGAGCCAGTGCAGTACCTATGGTCTTCTTATGGTGCATGATAATACAAAAATAACATTTAATGTCATGTAATGTATCATGTTAATGTCATGTAATGTATCATGTTGATCATCATTTCAGACGTCGTTGGCGCAAGACGTGCCTTAGTATTCATAATTCGCAAATAATCAATTGCTTAATCGTGACCTCGTTTTTTTGCCGATTTGGACAAATCGTAGTAACGTGTGTGAATTTATAATAACAATGATAGATTTTTCAAACTATCAACACTAATCTGGTGAAAAATGGATACCTCCAGTCCCTTTGGACTTCGGTGCAGCAGGACGGTACGCTCGCCGCCACCGACCCCCACCACGCCCGCTCCTGAGCCGCCACCTCGCCATGTGCCCGCCGCCGTCCAAGAAACCGAGCACGAAGTTGTGTCTACTCCCGAAATACAAGGTTGGATGAACACGATTAATCAGTACTTGAATGAGGTGTGCACTATTGCATCCGAAGGCAAGCTGAACTCAGAGCAAAAGCAACGTGTAAGCGCCCTTTGCCGTAAAGTGGGTAATGGCACTTCGCAAATGGCCGTTCATTATCAGTCGCTGAAATCCAAAGTTGTGAAGACCTACTGCACCATAGAAATGCTACAAAACCAACTTGCCCAATCCCACCAGCTAGAGGACCTCATAAAAACAATTGAAAGGACCTCTAAACCAGTCTTAGAAACGTCATTCGCCGAAATGGTCAAAAAAGGGCCAAACACGTACATAAAGCCCACAAATGTCAGTTCTGTGGCCATATACCCCAAAGACTTACTAAAGACAAGTGAAGACACGAAATCGCTAGTGCAAAAAATTATCTGTCCTGAAAAAATGAAGCTGCATGTGAGAGGGCTACGCAAGACTAGGAACAGAGGCGTCATCATCAGCACCGACACCAAGGACGACATCGAAAAGCTGAAGAACACAGTGCAGATCACCAACTCTGGCCTCACAATCAATGAGCCGCCTAAACGAAAGCCGAGAGTCGTCGTTATTGGAGTACCGACATCAATGCCTGAAAAAGAAGTTTTGTCCTGCATCTTCCACCAAACCCTAGCGGACACTTTCAAGAACTGTGACCTTGAAAATTTTTTGAGCACCATAAAGTTAAGCCACAAGTCAGGTAGGAAGAACGCAGAGTCTTGCAATTATATTATTGAAGTTCCAGCCGCCATACGTAAAGCACTCATCACTAAGGACAGGGTTTTTGAACTGGTCTTCGTGCCCTGTGAGGGATTTCACTCTGGTTACACGCTGCTACAAATGCCACCAGTATGGACACGCGGCGAAGTTCTGTCACGACGCATTTTATACTTGCGGACACTGTGGCAGCAACGGCCACACTAATAAAGAATGCCAGAAGCTAGCTGAAGATCCTAAGTGTGCCACCTGCTTGCTCTACAAGAAGCCAGGTAACCATGTAACTGGCTCCGCAGACTGCCCGGCAAAATTAGCGGCTGAAAATAGGTACATCAATTCTATAGACTATGGAGGGGCCTAAGGGCTATTTCTATCTACTTATCTCTATTTATTTGAGCTCCGATTATATTAATATAAACATTTTTTTAACCTTTCCTAATATTCTCATATTTAGTAGATATTTTATTTTTTTAAGATTAACAATTTCAGTTAGAATTTACATTATTTGCTATAAAGAAGTAGGTATTGTGCAAAGTAGGACAGTAAGATGACACAGAAAAGACATTGGCCTTGTTAAAGTAGGCTAATAATAATTTTTGTACCTAAGCACCTTATATCACTAGTTTTACAATTTTGCACCGTTGCTTTGTTTTATTATGACTGCTGACTAATTTGATTATTATTCTCGTTTTAAGCACATACTGCCTGAGATACAGGTTTATCTAACCTAGTTCAGGCAAATGTATTATTTAAGACCTTAAGATTAAAATTCAATTGACAATTGTAATCCACTTAGTCCTAAGTTTCTGAATAAATTTATTTATTATTATTATTATTTATTATGTTAATGTCATGTAATGTATCATGTTAATGTCATGTAATGTATCATGTTAATGTCATGTAATGTATCATGTTAATGTCATGTAATGTATCATGTTAATGTCATGTAATGTATCATGTTAATGTCATGTAATGTATCATGTTAATGTCGTGTAATGTATCATGTTAATCCGTGAACGGAAGAAATCGCCCCCCTTTGGGGGACTCGAAATACTTTATGGAACAGCTCCCGGTGAAGACGGCATTACTTCAGAGCTTCTGAAGGCAGGAGGAGCCCCTGTTTTGCAGGAGCATCAGAACCTGTTCAACACCGTTCTTCACAGTGGGAGAACTCTAAGGCGTGGAGCGGGAGCCTGGTGGTGCTCTTTTTTAAGAAGGGAGATAAAACCCTTCTTAAAAACTACAGACCCATCACACTCCTGAGCCACGTCTATAAGCTTTTCTCACGTGTGGTCACGAATCGTCTCGCCAGGAGACTCGACGAGTTCCAGCCACCCGAACAGGCCGGGTTTCGCGGAGGATATGGCACCATAGACCACATACACACAGTGAGGCAGATTGTACAGAAGTCCGAAGAGTATAATCAGCCCCTGTGTCTGGCCTTTGTGGACTATGAAAAGGCCTTTGATTCTGTCGAAACCTGGGCTGTTCTAGAATCCTTACAGCGTTGCCAAGTAGACTATCGTTATATCGAGGTGCTGAGATGTCTTTATGATGCCGCGACCATGAGTGTCCAAGTACAGGGCCAGCAGTCCAAACCCATTCAACTGCGCAGAGGTGTGAGACAGGGGGATGTTATATCCCCGAAACTGTTCACAAGCGCGTTGGAAGATGTGTTTAAGACGCTGGACTGGAAAGGTAAGGGCATTAACATAAACGGCGATTACATCTCACACCTCCGATTCGCTGACGACATAGTCTTAATGGCGGAATCGCTGGAGGAGCTTAACCGGATGCTGGACGGCCTAGCTTCAGCCTTACGACGCATCGGTCTTGGCATGAACTTGGATAAAACCAAGGTCATGATCAATGGCCACATTGATCCGGGACCGATCGTCGTACATGGCCACCTTCTCGAAATTGTTTCCGAGTACTTACCTTGGGCAGATTCTGCAGTTGGGTAAAAACAATTTCGAGAAGGAGGCCAAGAGGAGGATCCAGCTAGGTTGGGCAGCGTTTGGAAAACTACGTCGAGTCTTCTCGTCATCCATACCGCAATGCTTGAAAACAAAAGTTTTCAATCAGTGCGTCCTACCCGTCATGACCTACGGAGCTGAGACGTGGACACTCACGGTAGGGCTGGTCCACCAGTTTAAAGTCGCCCAGCGAGCTATGGAGAGAGCAGCTATGCTCGGTGTTTCTCTGAAGGATAGGATTCGCAACGAATACATCCGACAGAGAACCAAGGTTATCGACATAGCTCAAAGGATTAGCAAGCAGAAGTGGCAGTGGGCTGGCCATATCTCGAGAAGAACCGACAACCGCCGGGGTAAACGTGTTCTTGAGTGGAGACCGCGACTCGGCAAACGTAGTGTAGGACGCCCTCCGACCAGATGGGATGACGATTTGCGAAAGACTGCTGGCAGATGCTGGATGCGGCAAGCTGAAGACAGGGCGCTATGGCGCTCATTAGGGGAGGCCTATGTCCAGCAGTGGACTGATGTAGGCTGATGATGATGATGAACCGGTGACGCGCCGCCCGTACCTAAGGTGGGGTCATAGGTCCAGCGCCCCGCGCGCCCCGCGGTGAGTCACCGCCGAGTGCCAGATGCTTCCGCCCGTTGTAAAAAATGGTTCAAGGGCTTAATTTCTGAGAATATGGGACAAAATTTATATCTTAGGTAGTTGAATAACTAAGCTTTGAGTTCGAAAGCAATTTCGACGAGTGTAGTTATAGAATATTATGTAATGAGAGGTCAAACTTGTCCTAGGCGAAAAATCAGAAGTTGTTTTGTAAAAAAGGTTTATTTTGAAAATAATATGATATTATAGTGTATTTTCTATTTAGTTAAATAGTAAATGAACTTAGCTTGCTATTAACATAAAAATACCGACATCGTTGGTACAAAAATCAACTTAAAAAAATAAACAAAATCACTAAAAATTTACGGCTCATTGATAAAGTGCCGTATGCGGAAGAAGTATGCGTAATGCGGAAGTATGCGTAATGCGGAAGTCTAATTCCATTTTTATAATAGATTATTGTTAGTAGGTACCCATAACACAAGCTCTGCTTAGCTTGGGGCTAGATAATGCTGTGTGAATTGTCCAGCATATTTTTTTTTCGATGTCCATAGATGACAGAAACTCTAGATAGTGCGTGCAGTGCTGTTTGCACGGGAAAACTGATAAGAATGATTTCATTCTTGAATTTTTTCACATTCCCATATTCATATTTCATCTATAGTTTCTTCTTTCAACAAACGTTTGTAAGTTTCTTTTTGTTATTTGATACTAAGATGCGCTTCCCCACTCAAAACGCGCTACATTTCATTAGACGTTTAACAGCAACAGATACCTACGCGTGGGCAAGTAGGTACGCTGAGATTGGGAGTTGTTGCTACGACTGAAACTCCACGAAAAATAAACATTTAGGTCTTTTCTATCTTGTTTGGGAAGTTGGGGTCTGCATGACGAACATACATAATACTTAAACTCACACTCATACGCTCGACACACAAATACAAATGCATTGGTTTCTGCTGTCGGCCTCCCAAGAGGCCAGTGTCCTCAGGAGTACCCTACCAACCATGCGCATTTACCACACACACTTACATACACTACACTGGCTACATACACACACGACAACACATATTTAGGTCTGTCTGTACTTTCTCGGTAGAGTAGTCTTAGTATTTTTTTTTTTAAATTTTAACTGTATCTTGATTTCACAATTTATTACCTTACATAGAATATTAATTTGTTATAATATTTCCTACAATGCTGGTAGTATGTTACTAACATATTTACTAAACTACTGTCTAATTAACTAAACGTACTGTGATTTAAATGTAACCTATTATATGTAATCGTGGAGTGGAGGCCTGGAGACTTGTAGTTACAGGTTTTTATAAAACCTATAGCAAGCTCCAGCCTCTCACAATACAGGTTAAATACTGTTCTACGCACTGTGCTTGTATAACTAGTTTTTAAGTACCTGCTGTGAAGAGGAAATAAACAAATTTGTTATTACCTATTTATTTGAATCCAGATCTTTTTGATTGTAAAATTGAAGGTAGATGAGAGTACTGACGTATCGTTATTATGAGTGTGAAAAGTTTTTAACCCAGGCTGTGTAGAATTGAATGAAGTGCAAACCAGAACACACGGTTACAGCTGCGGCGGCGCGGCGGCGCGGCGGCGCGGCGACGGCGACGGCGGCGCGGGAAACGCTTTTTAAAAAATGATTATGATCTCGTTATGTTATTTTAAACGGATCGGGTACAACTTAGATTTAAGGTAAAATGATCTATTTTATAGAAGCCTGACCAAATCTATATACGCGGTATTCTATACCCAGAGCGCTACCTTATGGTAAGTTTCGCTTGGATTCTGCTCAATTTTATAATGACTTTACCATTAATAATATTCTGCCGAGTATATTAAAGTCTAGTCGTTTTAGCCAAAGTAGAGACAACCTAAGGAGCTAACCAGTTGGAAACTCGGATACGCCTTTAATTTTGCCGCTGTAAAAGTCTGTCTCAAAATTAAAATAAAAATCGCTTTCGATTCGTTTTTCAATAGGTTTCAGTTTTTTACTAAGGCACACGATTATCTAGGTTTATATAGCTCCATTAATTTTGACATCTAGGTACCACAAACTTTAAGTGCATAAGATTTTATATAGTGCATAAGATCTTATACAAATCTTATTGCCTACTTTTTAGGGTTTCGAGATCGGTTTCGAAACCCCTATGCTCTCGCTCTGTCCGTCCCCGCTCTTCCTTGAATATCTCAGTAGGTAATATTTACAGTAAGAATTTTGATGTTGAAATTTCAAAAGAGACCTAGGTGGCAAATGGTATATGAAATGAAAGGTATCGTCTTGTACATTTCAAAACAGTTTTGAAATTTCTAAAACTTGAATAAAAATTTCGAAATATTGACCCCGAATATCTCCGAATTTGGCAGAGCGATCCAAGTACAATGTATGTGGCTTTTGTAGATATAAATCTATATTTTACAGGAAAAATATAGAGAAGTCTGTAAAAATTAAAAAGGGGGAATTTTTTTCGTGGTTTCCTAGGCGGGTCTGATGAAGTCTTAGGCTACCGAAATGCTATGCCCCTGAAAAATCACTGCAATCGCGCGGCTTGATATGGAGAGAGTTCTTGTGTGTTCGGAGTGATTAGTTTCCAAGCCGCTTGTTCCAGTAACTTGCGTCGCTCCTCATCACGCTGCCTCCAGTCCCGTAATGCTAAAGTCCGTTGTAAATGGCTAGAGTCTGGCTAACTCCCAAATTATAGTTATTTTTTCCTTTTCCTGTGAGTTATGGCAACATCCGTGTTACATTAATTCACAAACTGAACACATTTTCGTGCGAAATTTAATTCTATTTCAAAAATAAATTAATGTGAAATGTTATTGATAAAGTGCATTCAAATATAAATTGGAATTTAATCGACCGCATTCGATCAATAACTTTAAAGCTCCAACTTCCCGTATCTATTTGGTAAATATTTGTGGTTAATATTTCTAGGTGATTTATATTGAAACGAAGAACGCTTTTATTGAAATCTCGATACCGGATTCTCGCATCAGCTGCATCAGCTGCATCAGCTGCATCAGCTGCATCAGCTGCATCAGCTGCATCAGCTACCTCCGTCTGTACTGAATCCCAACAGGACTTGAATTAAATAAGTTCCTTCATAAATATTTACAAACTCGGAACGTAATACATAGTTCTTGTTTGAAAGGGACCTTTGTGTGTAAGAAGTTGAGAATTATCGGCAATGATATTGATACTTGAGCACCATGTCCTCCTCCTAGCGTTCAAACCCAATACTGGGGACGTGACCCATGACTTGCGCTGCTGGACATGTAGATGTCCAGTGTGACGTGGAACTGGTCTGGTGTGGACCTGGTCTGGTCTGGTGAGCAGCAGTAAAGTCTGAAAAATTTGTAAGGAACGCGAACGTCAATGTAGAGAAATAACTTAAGCTACAAAATGTTTCTTGAAGTTTCCTTCGATTTCTACGAAGAGTTTGTTTCGTCGAGAGAAATGATGTTTATTTGCTATAGGAGAAACATCGAGCCTCGGAGTTCCTGCCAGGCATAAACTCAGTTTGTCGAAAGTTGGAATCGGATCGGGAAATCGTGTTGTGTTGAGATTACGCTCAGAGGGAGTCAGGGTAGTCAGGTAGTCAGGCGTTGTGAAGAGGACGAGTATGAGTACCACGGATACTGGATACGTATGCCGACACACAGAGTTCGCGCTAATCTTTTAGTTTTTTTTTGTTATATTTTATTCATCTATCCTTACAGGCAGAACTAATGCGATAGTGTACGAATGTACACTATCGCATAACTAATGCGATAGTGTACGAATGTACACTATCGCATTAGTTAAATTTTAATTAATAATTAAATTTTATAGTGAATAATAAATATCAATGAAACACACAAAATAATAAATATCAATTCTGAATTCTGTGAGCATAGCCTCGAATGCGTCACCTTGCAGTATGGGGCTCACCGCGCCCATACGCCACTGCACCTACTTCCGAGAATTCATAAAGATTTGCGCTCACTATAAAGGGCTCCAGAAGCTTGTGAGAAGCCAAGCGTCAAGCACAGCTATCCTTGACACTCTTGGCTTCTTCTTATACCAACTTTATGAAAGGAATCTCCTCTCCGTGCTTTTTTTTCGATATTACTCCGTTTATTGTAAGCCGATGTGAAAGATTTTTTTCTGTTGTATAGAAAATGAAATCGAGATGGTCCCATAATTGTTTCATTCCAATGGATTAGTATTTACGTAGGTATTACGAATTTCTAGTTCCGTAAATATACTCAAACACAAAAATCGGCCTAATAAACAACATGGCTAAAACCTAACAGCGCCACCTCCAAAGGTACGATAGCTGGTTGCCAAACGACTCCACCCCGCTCGGCAACCAGCCCGACTGATTGACAACCTTTAATACACGGTTTGTTTCAACTCAATTAAAACTTGTTTCGTTTTTGCACCCACTGCCGAGTTCCGATCTGTACAAACTCGGCCTGATTTATGAGGTTATAAGTGATTTAAAAGTTCTTATCTGAGATCAACATTGTGAAAGACAGTAATGAAAATCTTTAGTCATTCAATTTAGGAAGCTCCGTTTGTTGCTTTGTTATACATATAGGAGATGGCAAAGCGTGTAGCCTCCATCACATTTGTGACAGTGACCACGTGGCCAGAGATGGCGCTCTCCCAGATATAACTTATACACTCGGGATTATAAGACTCCGAGAATGTACCTACCTACTTGACCAGAAAAACGGACGCAGAAAGATCGTTCAACTCTTTACCGGTACTTTATGGTTTTACAACAATAAATAATTCATCATACTAGTATTTACAATAGAAACAATTGAGCTAACTGCAAACTGTTGCAAACAATCTATAGGTAGCTCAACTGATCCATATCAAAAACCAGTCGCGCGCGTGCCCAAGGCACTGGCTGCATTGCCCTGCTGTAAATAATAATAATTACAAAGGATTGCAAAAGAAATCCGAATGCCTGCCGAAACGTTATATAGCACTATTATATTAGAACTTAGATTACCTACACCTAGGTTCGTAGAAGTAAGTCCTAGAGGTAATAATGTAGTTTAAACATTATTTACGAATTCATCATCATTTATTTATTTATTTACCCCAGCGGTTGTTGGTTCTTCTCGAGATATGGCCAGCCCACTACCACTTCAGCTTGCTAATCCTTTTAGCTATGTCGATAACCTTGGTTCTCTGTTGGATGTATTCGTGGCGAAACCTATCCTTCAGAGAAACTCCGAGCATAGCTCTCTCCATAGCTCGCTGGGCGACTTTAAACTGGTGGACCAGCCCAACCGTGAGTATCCACGTCTCAGCTCCGTAGGTCATGACGGGTAGGACGCACTGATTGGACACTTTCGTTTTCAAACATTGCGGAATGGATGACGAGAAGACTCGACGTAGTTTTCCGAACGCTGCCCAACCTAGCTGGATCCTCCTTTTGGCCTCGGTTTTGCCTCCCTTCTCGAAACTGTTTTTACCTAACTGCAGAATCTGCCCAAGGTAAGTGTACTCGGAAACACATAAACTTAAGCTACACTATATTATACTAAACTTCTACCTAAGCATGTACTTTTGTCTTTTTTGAAAATTTTCTTTTTATGTAAACCTAATATTCCTAAGTTTAAAATTGTAATGTATATTTAATGTGTGTCTGTAGTAACAAATAAATTTTTATCTATATTATAAACAATTTCGAGAAGGTGGCCATGTACGACGACCGGTCCCGGATCAATGTGTGTGAGAGAGGGTGTCTGTGTGTGTGTGTGTGTATTTACGAATTACTTATTCTTATTTAACACAAGCTCTGTATAACTTGGGTCTAGGTAATGCTGTGTGAATTGTCCAGCATTATTTATTTATTTTAAATTAACTTTTTATAGTTTTATGAGAAATAAAGCTTCTTTAGCCTCAACAAATATCTGCAGATCGAACAAATATTTGTCCCGAAATGGGGAAATCGCTTGAAAATCGCTCTTGCTTTGATTATAATTAGTGCCTATCAGATTAAATTGAATGCGAACAGGATCCAACTAGGATAGGTCGACCAGTGAATCTGTATTACTCAGAGTAATCAAGTTAATGGCCAAGTCAGATTACTGCAATTAGGACAAGAACATCGATTTAGTAATTAGTTTGAGATGAGAGCGGAGTGACTGACAGCGGCCAGGACTCCGAGCCGCGGACGACTGCTCTACCAGCCGCCAGCCGCCAGCCGCCGTGGTCGGGCCATGAAGGAATCGGTTCAAGTTTTATAATAGGTACTTAAACATCGATGTGTATTTATAATAGGTAAATGCTTTTCAACAAGTATCAGGCGCGGCTTCGCACGCATTGTTTCAATGGAAACGTTTCAAGGTTATACCTTACCTAATAGGGCAGTCTTGTGATAGTCCAGGTACCTATATATACAACGATTGTTTCATCCCGACCTGTTCAATATTTTTTACGCGAAGAAGTAACAAATATACTTACATTCATCCATCTATCCATCCAAATATACTTACATTCATCCATCTATCCATCCAAACTTTCAACGTTGAAGTGTACATTTGAATATAATTTTAAGCGCTCCGCTGTTGCTTGCTCTAGGCTGCGGGAACCGCTTTCCATCAGGCAAGCCGCATGCTTGTCTGTTGCTTGCTCTAGGCTGCGGGAACCGCTTTCCATCAGGCAAGCCGCATGCTTGTCTGTTGCTTGCTCTAGGCTGCGGGAACCGCTTTCCATCAGGCAAGCCGCATGCTTGTCTGTTGCTTGCTCTAGGCTGCGGGAACCGCTTTCCATCAGGCAAGCCGCATGCTTGTCTGTTGCTTGCTCTAGGCTGCGGGAACCGCTTTCCATCAGGCAAGCCGCATGCTTGTCTGCCATCTTGCTCATAAAAAAAACTTAGATTACCTTCGTAATATCAACGTAATTTGTTTCTAGAACACTGGTTACCCAGATGCTATTATCATTAAAACTTTTGCAACAATCATGGTTATAAACACTAAAATCACTTAAAACGGGATTAATATCACTTATTAAAGCTCATAGAAGTTTGTGGCCTGCCCTACCCCCATTACAATACATCACAATCAAATCCCGCCTTCAGCTAACGGATAGCGGCGTTATCAATCGTTGCTAAATCGTTATCCGGAGCGTAACGGCCTGCTCCATAGTGTTGTCTGGAACCAGGGAGCCGAGAACTACTCGCCTTTAAATCTATTAAAGATGATTTATTCAATTTACACAACCTTCGTAACGTACGTAACGGCACCATCTTAAGTCATAGTGCCGAGTATGAATTTACACAAAACCAAAACGGATAAATTAGCCACTGACTTGTTAAAGTCGTGATGCTAATCTACCTTCATTTTACATTATAAACCGTAAAACTTATACGCCATAAGCAAATAGGAGAAATGAACATCAATCAGAAAATTCAATGCGCGTCGTCGTGGTCAGCTAGTTGAGCAGTTCGTCCGGGTGCTGGGCGCCAGTCAGCTAGTTGAGCAGTTCGTCCGGGTGCTGGGCGCCAGTCAGCTAGTTGAGCAGTTCGTCCGGGTGCTGGGCGCCAGTCAGCTAGTTGAGCAGTTCGTCCGGGTATGCGCTCGATAGTCCTTCGAATACTGTTATCTTGGTGAAAACTAGCCAAGTTAGTTCAGATAGTGATAGCGAAGTGCAGCTCCACCGATCAAAGAGCGGAGACCATAATATGATCTCAAGTTTATAGAGAGTGGAATGTGATTTCGCTATAATGTCGACTGTCCATCAAGCGGGTAGTCTGAAAGTCATAGGCGGCTAAAGATAGATATTTGTCTATGTCCAGCAGTGGAGGTGTGTGGGATGATTATGATGATGTGTAACGAAACTTAAAAGGTAACATAACGGAAATAAAAGTATATTTATCTAGTAGATACATGTGGGGTATCCTCCATGCTTCCTTAGTACCTACAAATGTTATTAGGAGATGTGAAACTCAATTTGCAGATTTTATATAAAATAATTCTAGAAAAGTCCCCTCCATAACTATAACAGTGCGATGCGATGCTAGTTGTAACATCTTGCTATCAAAGAACGCTTCTTTAAAAAACAGTAATTTTAGTTCTATTCACTTACCTGAGTATATATAAATATATTTGCCAAACATTTCTCTTTGTAATATACAATAAAAATTTTAATCATGTTCATCTTAATTTTTTGTTTTATTTTGTTTTAGAAAACAAAGTTCTTGTTGAAAAACCCTTTATATAACGAGAGTCCTTTCTTTTACATGTAAATGAATGTAAGCAATTATATTTTTATTGGTCAGTTAAGGCTCCACTAGCATGCTATAAAAAAATTATCTTTATTTATGATGATTATGTAGTACAAATTAGAGATAGAGAGAGAGAGAGAGAGAGAGAGAAATATTTATTTTTTTCCCAAAGATACATAAAAAAGACTTACATACTAGGTACTAATAACCTCAGTTAAAACTAGGTATACAAAGAAAAAATAAATACAACATAACAAAAAAAAAACAAAAAACATGTAAATGGGAAAAAAAAGGGTCCCCACCTCAGCATGTGTAGCATTCGGCTAAGCCCAATGCTACGCTGGTTTTCAGGTGGAGCCCGAGTGAGTGAGTTAATAAAATAAGATCCCTACCTACGTACCTACATGGACTAACAAATTATGTGTTGGACGAACGAAACCGCAACAAATCGTGAAAGTTGGTTGACACTGACATAAATGGCATTTGTGAAGCGTGTGACATTTGTGCCCTGGTACCACCTTATAAAAACGAACTAACGCGACGCTTGGCTGGCTGGCGCGCTAGCTATATTTCTATGCTTGCAGGTTGCAACTTGCAGTCAAAGAAAATGTTGCGGATCGAATTTCATTGTAAGAATGGAGAAAGTGCTGTTTGTTTTGTGAAGTTTAGTTTACCGCGTGCACACACAAAGTATACCCCGTGGAGCATGGAGAGGTATGCTAACACTTTTCCAAGTGTCCAACCAAAGTCCTGTGCAGTCATATTAAAAACGAAACCACACTGGACGAAACTGGCGCATAGTTTTGCATAATTATTAAGCAGATTTTATGGTAAGCGAAAATAGCTTTTTATTGTGTTCAGTCAATTGTGATATTACGTACCTATTGGTTAGAATAAATGTTACATGTGAGCTGTTACTGATTCTAGGCACACATTTACCTCTAATGGTATGTAGTAGTTTATGTATTGGTTAAAATATCCTCTATTTACCCACTTTTATAACTTGGTCTCTCTCTCTCCCAATAAGGTTTGCTGGAAGAGAACTCTTTTTAGGGTTAAGCTCGCCTTTGCCATATTTTTAAAATTTAATGTTTTATGTATGTATTTTTTTTTCTTGTGCAATAAAGAATAAATAAATGGTTTGAGGGAAATTGCGTCTACCGACCCGGCAAGCCACAAGAGCAACACAACACAGGAAAGACATGGCCATAACATTCTACTACACATTTGCAAGTCATCTGTATGCTAAAAAAGTATGCGAGCAATAATTTGCCCACATAAAACAAGACACACATACCTTTCAGGTGAGCGGACTTATTTAAATTATAGGAATAAAAATAAATAAATAAATATTTTTTAGTATACATATAAAAGGAATGGAATTGAATAAATGACAATGTACTAATAAAGGTTGATGAAGGCTAAGATGAAATAGTATGAGGACTTACAATTCCTCAATAGTAGTTCTATTTAGTGATACACGTTTAAAGTGAAGAGCTAGGAATTCTCCTAGCTCTTCACTTTAATTATCTCGTTTAACTAAGTTCTTTAATTAGTTCTAGCTTACTGCATGTTATTTTGGGCGACCCTTGGCAATGAAAGAAAAACACATAATATGACCCATAACATATGAAAATATTCTTAATTCTTTATTGCACTTGTAACACCCCTACCTGTCTATTATAAATAAAATAAATATAACTCCAAAATTAAAGATTCAAGACATTTATTACAGAACTTATTAAACATAGATCATTAGATAATTTATGATTATCTTAAAATTCAGAAGGAAGCTGCAAATCTTCCTATACCAAAGAAACGTCCTCCAAAGAGATAGTTATTGAAGATAAACGAATATATAGAAAAGTGATTTATAATGGCCAATGTGATCGTCTAGTGTCGTCTAGTGGTAGGACACCCGTTATGTTGTAGTAACTCAGATTCTTTTAGAAGCTAAGACAAACGAATTAACTACAAAATACCCTAATTCTGAAGAGAACCTACCTAAACCTGACAAACATGAACCTCCGTTTACACAGTCGAGTAAAATAGCTAGAAGATTAGAGAATATTATTAATACAAACATGAACTAACTATTGAATTGCTAGATACTCAAACTAGGATATTTTTTAAATATCCTGGAAAGGCCTCCGCCCATCCCCAACACTTGAACCCAAAAGAATCAAATGTTCCAACATTTACATTTACTGAGATTCATATTAATCTCTCCCAAAACTAGGAACCTCTGATTCCTGTAGATTCAGGTGTGCCTCCCCTCTATTCCTCCGGTCTAAGCTACTCTAAAACCTTAAAATCTGAATTCCAAGCTTCACTATAACTCTTAGACCGAAAGAATATATATAATAACCCTGAAATATCCGACGAAATGATCATCTAGGATACTCCTTCAGCCGAGAACTTTGTCTCACGAATTATGGGAGACGACCGCCCCGAATTCGCTTGCCGAATTTAAAGTCTTCAGAACGGTTGCTTTTCACATACTAAAGACCCATAAATACAATATTCAATTTAAAGATAGTTAGAGCAAACTTGGAGTCCACACTCTTTAGGTAATATACAATCTAGCTACAATATAGTTGAATCGAAGATGACCTAGACGATGAAATAGGAATGATATACGCACGAACTTGAAATAACCCTATAATTGGAAATAAAATAGATTTCTGACCTCATTCCGGTAAACGCTATTACCAAATGTTGGAAATCTTTCCCCTGTATTTAACGTATTATAACCGCTGAACGTTGTATTCTTTCGATATGCATTATTCGTTTCTCTAGGTAAAATATAAATTATTTTTTTACAAAATTACATTCGTCCCGTCTGAAAGCAATTTTCCAACCCTCTCCCCCTTTTGTTTTTCCGTCTTCTCCTTATGTCCGCGCCACGAATTCAAATGATTTGTCTATTCTTCTATTCAGAGAAGTTTTTATGTAATGCACCAAAGCAGTTTTATAATTGATTTATTTTTAGGGTTAAATATTATTTAAAAGAAACGCTAAATGTAAAATATTTGCATAAAACAGTGTAGCCACGGTCTGGACTGTTACACACTGATAAAACCTTATTACTAGAGTTGTATCGCAAAGGCAAGCTTAACCCTAAAAAGAGTTCTCTTCCAGCAAACCTTAATGAGAGAGGGAGACAAGCATGTAGTAGTGGGTAAGTGTGCAAAAGATAAAATATTAAAATAAAATATAAGTTGAAATCGTTATGGAGAAACAAAAATTTGCTCAAATTATTTATCAAAGCTTTAAACAAAAACGTGTTTTTTGTGTTTCATTTTATACTAGCGGTTCGCCCCGACTTCGCACGGGTATAATGTAACATTCTATTTGTTATTTTTTTTTCAAATAGGTTCTTAGGTAGTTTTGGAGCCTATTCAATTTAAACAAACAAACAAATCATTTCTGCTCCTTATTCTCTTTATGATATTAGTATAAATTATTATAATTATTGTATTAAATCCAATAATAATTATAAAAATATTAATAATGAAAGAAAAAATAAAATAATAAAGTCTATGCGTGGGCAAGCCGGATAAAAAGGTATAAAAAGCGTGTTGACAGATTTTGGCAAAATCGCACCTTTCAAAGTGACCAAAGAAAAGTTTACCGTGATTGGGAGAAACCCGATCTATCTGACGATCGATGTCCGATAGTCAGGTACCGGATGCTGAAACCGGAAATAACTTTTGGAGAAGCATCTGGTCCATACCGGTCGAACATACGGAAGCGGACTGGATGAGTGTGGTGAATGCTGAATGTGAAAATATCGAAACCATGGACGCTATCACCGTCTCTCAGTTAGATGTAAGTAATGCAATCCGCTCGGCCCAAAACTGGAAAAGTCCTGGTCCGGACGGATTGCATAACTTTTGCTAAAATGGTTTCGGTGCTCGCATTCGGTTCTAGCCGCACAATTCCAAGAAGCTATTGAGATCGGGTCACTCCCAAATTTTATGACGACCGGTGTAACTGTCCTGCTCCATAAGTCTGGTAGTACTGCGGAACCAAAAAATTATAGACCAATAACGTGCTTACCCACCATCTATAAGCTGCTTACATCCGTTCTGACCGAAAAAATTAACATGCATATTGTTAGAAACAATATTTTGGCACCTGCTCAGAATGGATGTAGGGTTGGGTCTCGTGGTACTAAGGAGCTCCTCCTCATTGACATGGCTATTAGTCAACAGGTCAAACGTGGCAGAGGGAACCTTTCGGCTGCATGGATAGACTATAAGAAGGCTTATGATTCGGTGCCTCATACTTGGCTTGAGAGGGTCTTAGAGTTGTATAAAGTAGATACTACTCTACGATCATTCTTGAGAACATGTATGAGGCAGTGGACCACTGTTCTTCGTCATCCAGGGAGCCGAACGGATCCATATGCCACCAATGATCTAATAAGGATAGAGAGGGGTATATTCCAGGGTGACAGTCTGAGTCCCCTGTGGTTTTGTTTAGCTCTGAATCCACTCAGTACTCTACTGAAAGATTCAGGAATAGGTTATCGCCTTCGGAGAGATGGTGAGGTCATTTCTCACTTGTTGTTTATGGATGACCTCAAACTATTTGCGCCGAATAAAACACAGTTAATGGCCCTACTGAATATCACACAGATATTCAGTAGTGCTATTAACATGGAGTTCGCCAGTGGAGCGTTGACAAGTGTGCGGTCATACAAATACAACGAGGGAAAGTAGTAAACTCTAATAATTTACAACTTTCAGACATAATGTCTCTCAAATCTCTCTCCGAAGGTGAAACTTACAAGTACCTTGGTATGCCAGAAGCGTTAGTTATAGTTGATAGGGACATAAAGCAGTCGGTAAAGGAGCGCTTCTTCTGTCGCCTTTCAAAAGTACTAAATAGCCTTTTGTCAGGTGGCAACAAGGCACGTGCCTACAACGGCTGGGTTATGCCACTACTAACTTATACTTTTGGCAAACTAAGATGGAGTCAGACTGAACTAGACGCCTTGGACTGTAAGGTTCGTCAACTTTTAATTACTCATCGCATGCGGCACCCCCGATCTTCGGTAATGAGATTGTATATCCCACGGAAATGTGGTGGTCGAGGTTTTTTAAACGCCAAGTCCCTACATAACCGTGAGGTATATGCAATCTCAGAAACCATTTCATTCAAGCTGAATACCAGATGCATCGCGATGTGGTTGCAGTTGATAAGAACCTTACCCCTCTGTCCTTAGCAAACGAGAACTGGCGCAAACCTACGGTGATGAGCGTTCAGGACAGGAAGGCTATATGGGAGAGCAAATAATTGCATGGGAGATTCTACAAGGTTCTCACAGGTCCTGATGTAGATCTCCTAAGCTCGGTAAACTGGCTACGTTTCGGCGACCTCTTTGGAGAAACCGAAGGTTTTGTCTGTGCAATTATGGATGAAGTGGTAAAGACGAACAATTACCGAAAGTATATCATGAAAGATGGCACGATCGATATTTGTCGAGCGTGTCATCTTCCTGGGGAGACCCTCCGTCATATACTTTCGGGTTGTTCGCACCTTGCTAACTCTCAGTACTTGCACAGACACAACCAAGTAGCCAAAATCATACACCAGCAACTTGCTCTCCAGTATGGCCTTACTGATACTGAAGTTCCGTACTATAAGTACACACCAGCACCAGTTCTCGAAAATGGCCGTGCCACGCTTTATTGGGACCGATCTATCATTACTGACTGGACTATTCTTGCGAATAAACCTGATATTGTACTGATAGATCGGTTAAAACGGAGGGCGGTGCTTGCTGATGTCACCATACCACATGATGTTAACCTCGTTAAAGCTGATAAAGAAAAACTTAGCAAATATCTTGATTTGGCTAACGAGGTTGTCAGCATGTGGGATGTAGATTCAGCGACCATTGTTCCTATAGTTGTTTCGGTTAACGGCGTAATAGCGAAGAGCCTCGATCAACATCTCAAGAGACTCTCACTAGGAAGTTGGATCAAGGGCCAGATCCAAAAGGCGGTACTCCTGGACTCGGCGCGTATCGTCAGGAAGTTCCTCTCTTTGCAGCCCTAGTCACCGGTTGCTTGAGCCTAGCTTCGCAGCCGGTGACCTACCGTTTTGATATATTTTTTACTGTAGAATAGTTTTATAAAATTATATTTTCTATAGTAAAAAATGTATTTTTTAACGAGATTTAAAATAAATGAAGTGAATTAATAATGATTTCAATGAAACATAAAGTGGACTATGGACCAATAATTAGGACACTAGTTGTAGACAAAGCGTTTCGGTACAGGCATGTATCCACTAGCTTCAAATCAGCCAAAAGCATTAGGGCAAGTTCCTGCATCATTGATACTTCTTACTCGCTACTTGTACTTTTTAAGTAATCTTTTATTTTATTTTTGTCACGAAAGTTCATATCGTATGCATTTACAAACATTCTGCAAATTACGTGTAGCCGCAGCTGTGTCTTCCCGAAGCGACGGTGTTAACCTCAGGACACGCGAATATGTCTCGCAAACAAACAGCGGCGCACGTGTGCGGCGGCGGCGACGGCCTCCGGGAATAAGGAACGAGTCACCGATCTGCGGCACGTGCTGGGGCTGGGCAACTTACCTACATTATGTTTACTAGCCCGGTCCATCCCACAGCTGGGCAACTTACCAACATTATGTTTACTAGCCTGGTCCATCCCACAGCTGGGCAACTTACCTACATTATGTTTACTAGCCTGGTCCATCCCACAGCTGGGCAACTTACCTACATTATGTTTACTAGCCTGGTCCATCCCACAGCTGGGCAAGGACTCCTTCAATCTTTCAACTCGGTGTGGTTACATTATAGTGAATCAATAAATGTTGCTGGATAATGCACACAGCATCATCAGCATCTCCCGGAGGAATCAGAGCCTGTGCGTGCATGGCTTACATTACAGATATAGCTACAAGATTTGTTTTTGCTATGTAATTTCACTAATTAAAATTCAAACCATAACAACATTTGCATACTAAATATGAAAGTATGAGAACTTCATTATTTATTGAATTTTAACATATTTTAGTAAACAAACGATTTTTTTAATTGATACATAGACATTTTGGATTACACGGAGGAGAAATCATCCGGAATATCGATATCAGTAGATCTTATAAATCCTGCGAGGGGAATCGAATCTTTTACCTCCTGCGAGATGAAGAAAGACGAAAAGGGCTTGTTTGTGGTGTGTGCCAGAGGGAACCTCTGCTATGATTTTACTACGCTACGAATTTGACTTGTTTGCTTATTTTGTAAGCCTAAAGAAAAGTTAGTGTAAAGTGAATAACATAAAAAAACATAGAATAAAATGATTACAAATAATTGTCACATAATTCTATTATTTAAAAATCGAAGCCATCACCAGAAGGCAGTGCCCAGAATGCTGGCATCATTGCCACGTTGAATGTCATATAAAGAGTTATTATTAACAAATAATAAATAAGATGTTATTGATTTTATTCACTTAAATTTTTTGATGAAGAAGCGAAAAATAAACCACTAGTAAATTCAAGTATTACTAGTATTAGTAGTGAATACAGTTTTTGATTATTTAAAAACCATCACTGATGAATTTCAGAAAATTTTTGGCCCCCAACATTTCAATTGTAGATAAATGTTCACTTCGACTCCTTGGGTCACCAATTTCTTGATAAGTCTTTTCAGCCATTTGTAGATGAGAAAATTCAAAATTTTAACAGAACTTCAAACAGACTTCTCAAAATTAATAGTCATATAGCTTTTACAATTATTCGGTTTTGCCTGTTTGTACCTAAATTTACATATTCTTTGAGATGTTGTCAACTGTGGAAACACAGCGAGCTCTTGGAAGGCTTAGACAACATAATAAGGAATACTTGATCATCGGTTTTGAATATATATTTGGATGACAAGGCATGGTCGCAGGCCTCAGTTGAAACAATTTTAAAGCCCTTTCATTTGGTTATACCTGGAATTTCATTCAAAATTTCATTTTTAGACGAAGCTCGATCTGCTTGTCATAGTGCTTGCCCCGATGCTGCTCCCCCAAAATCTCTTTTGTCCCAACGGCAATGGGACGGGCCTCTGTGTGAGTTGACACGGAATTGTTTGTTACAAACGTGCTCCAGCTCTGCAGATCGTGCCCGTCTTCTAGCCGTTTCTAAATGGGAGTCAGGACATTGGTTGCAAGCACTTCCTTCATATAACACTGGCACTTTATTGGATCCGTAACTTTCCGTGTCGCAACTTGTCTTCGGTTGGGTGCAAGGTGTTGCGCGCCTCATCAATGCCAGTGCGGTACTGCTGTCGAACAGCTCGGTCATCACGGATTATCGTGTACTAGGGCTGCCGGTCGGATATCTCGTCATGCCAGCCAGAACGACATCAACCGGCGGGCCTTTACCACCGCTAACGTACCATCTATTCTCGAATCGAATGGTCTGTTGCGTGATGATGGTAAGAGGCCCGACGGCATGACTCTAGTCCCATGGGAGTTGGGGAGGCCTATTGTGTGTGTGACGCTACATGTGTCGACACACTCGCGCCTTCCCATCTTTCTAGGACTTCCGTGAGGGCTGGTGCGGCGACAGATTTAGCCGAAGATCTCAAGAGGCGCAAATATGCAGGTCTCGACAGAGCCTACACATTCCACAGAGGCTCTCCGGGTTTTCAAAAAATTATCTGAGCGTCTGGTCGAAGCGACGCGTGACCCGAGAGCTGGTGAGTATCTGGCACATTCATTGCTATCATCATCATCATCATCATCATCAGCCTATACCAGTCCACTGCTGGACATAGGCCTCCCCTAATGAGCGCCATAGCACCCTGTCTTCAGCTTGCCGCATCCAGCATCTGCCAGCAGTCTTTCGCAAATCGTCATCCCACCTGGTCGGAGGGCGTCCTACACTACGTTTTCCGAGTCGCGGTCTCCACTCAAGAACACGTTTACCCCAGCGGTTGTCGGTTCTTCTTGAAATATGGCCAGCCCACTGTCACTTCAGCTTGCTAATCCTATGAGCTATGTCGATAACCTTGGTTCTCTGTCGGATGTATTCGTTGCGAATCCTATCCTTCAGAGAAACTCCGAGCATAGCTCTCTCCATAGCTCGCTGGGCGACTTTAAATTGGTGGACCAGCCCTACCGTGAGTGACCACGTCTCAGCTCCGTAGGTCATGACGGGTAGGACGCACTGATTGAAAACTTTCGTTTTCAAGCATTGCGGTATGGATGACGAGAAGACTCGACGTAGTTTTCCAAACGCTGCCCAACCTAGCTGGATCCTCCTCTTGGCCTCCTTCTCGAAATTGTTTTTACCCAACTGCAGAATCTGCCCAAGGTAAGTGTACTCGGAAACAATTTCGAGAAGGTGGCCATGTACGACGATCGGTCCCGGATCAATGTGGCCATTGATCATGACCTTGGTTTTATCCAAGTTCATGCCAAGACCGATGCGTCGTGAGGCTGAAGCTAGGCCGTCCAGCATCCGGTTAAGCTCCTCCAGCGATTCCGCCATTAAGACTATGTCATCAGCGAATCGGAGGTGTGAGATGTAATCGCCGTTTATGTTAATGCCCTTACCTTTCCAGTCCAGCGTCTTAAACACATCTTCCAACGCGCTTGTGAACAGTTTCGGAGATATAACATCCCCCTGTCTCACACCTCTGCGCAGTTGAATGGGTTTGGACTGCTGGCCCTGTACTTGGACACTCATGGTCGCGGCATCATAAAGACATCTCAGCACCTCGATATAACGATATTATACTTGGCAACGCTGTAAGGATTCCAGAACAGCCCAGGTTTCGACAGAGTCAAAGGCCTTTTCATAGTCCACAAAAGCCAGACACAGGGGCTGATTATACTCTTCGGACTTTTGTATAATCTGCCTCACTGTGTGTATGTGGTCTGTGAGGGATAGTCTACGTTACCTATCTAAAACCCTCACAGCCTACGTTTTTATGGTAAATTCGTTGTCAGAAGGGTCTTGAATAAAAACACACGTCTCGTTCACAAAATGGCCGATGCAAGAAGAAGGAATGATGCCAACTTTATTTAAAATTTTCCTACCACAATAAGTTTTTAGTGTTGCCGTATACAAATAGTTTTTTAACAGTAAAATAATAATATCTGTCGTGCACATTCAACCCCCCGTGCACAACGTGCACTCTAACTTGTGAGCACGACGAGTTTCTTCGTGGGTCTCTTGCGTACTCCGTTCTTTGTGCGTACGTCTACCACACGCACGGTGTTGTCTTTGCCGGGGTACAGCTTCTCAACGCGGCCTTTGACCCAAGCGTTGCGGGGCAGTGTTTCGTCCACAATCAGCACTATATCTCCAGTCTGTGGCCCTCGGCCCGTGCTTCTGGGGTCGCGACGATCTTGAAGAAGCGGGAGGTATTCTTTGATCCACCTCTCCCAGAATATGTCTGCCAACCGTTGTGCTTGGCGCCATCTTTGCTTTAAAAGAAGGTCTTTATCGGTGAAGCTCCCCGGCAGGGGCACTCTGGCGGGCCCGCCGAGAAGGAAGTGAAGCGGCGTCAGTGCCTCAGGGTCATCAGGGGACGTCGAGACAGTGGTCAGTGGTCGATTGTTTACCGTGTATTCAGCCTCCAGAAGTAGCGTAGAGAACACCTCCTCAGTCGGGGCTCGTTCCTTCAATGTCGCTGCTAGCGCCCTCTTTACAGATTGTACGAGTCGCTCCCAGGCTCCTCCCATGAATGGTGCACCAGGCGGGGTGTAGCGCCAAGTGATCGCTCGTGAAGAAGCTTCATTTTTCGTGGCTTCGCGGGCCGCCCTCTGTAGTTCTACATCCGCGCCGCGTAGGTTGGTGCCGTTGTCGCTGTGGATTTCTTTAGGGCATCCTCGTCTGGCCATCATGCGTCGTAGAGCCATTATAGCGCTGTCTGTGTCAAGTGATCCAGCAACCTCTAGATGTACAGCGCGCGTCGTCATGCAGGTGAATAAAGCGACATACCGTTTCTCATGCTTTCTTCCTACCGTGAAGGTTTGAGGCCCAAAGTAGTCCAACCCGACGTATGTGAAGGCTCGCTGGTGATGGGATAGTCTGGTGATCGGATGGTCGCTCGTCGCCGGTGTAGCTGGTTTCGCTCGTAGGATGCGGCATGCGATACAGCTCCTCACAATGGTGCGGGTAATCGGTCTAAGGCGAAGTATCCATAGGCGTGATCTTATCTCGTTTATGACCGTTTCAGTGCCAGCGTGGTGGTTCTGCTTGTGAACCCAGGCGATGTAGAGTCTGGTATAGGCATGCTCACCGTGCAGAATCGGTGGGTGTCGTCGCTCTTCAGGGAGGTCAATAGCAGCGTCGATTCTCGATTTCAGTCTAAGTGTGCCCTTATCATCGATGTGAACGCTTAGCGCTCGCAGCGGGCTGTCTCGTTCGACTGGTAGCTGCTGGCGAAGGCGGCGTAGGTCTTCTCCGAAGCTCTGTTCTTGCGTGGCGCACCACCAAAGTCTCTCTGCTCTCTCCATGTGCCGGCCCTCCATTGAGATGTAGCGGCGTGCGGTGGCCGAGGTACTGGGGTGCGAAACACGCGGGCCAGCAGCGGCGGCTGGTGAGTTCGTCGTCGCCTTCCATGTAGGGTCGTCGTGTTCGTTTAGGCGCGTACGCTTCACCCGCCCGGCAGCGATGATGTGTTTGTTGCGGCAGAGTTCGATGAAGTGCAGTACTCTGCCGGTCGCTCTGACTAGGCGCAACCAGGAGGAGAACCTAGTCGCCTCAGGTAGAGCGTCGATGAGGCGCGGCACAGCGCGCGTAGTGACCACGCGCTCCTCGCCCGTCGATGGTTGTACCGGCGATGCGGGCTCCCGCGGCCACAATTCCTCAGGTTGATAGAGAAAGTCAGGGCCGCGGAACCAGCGGTGCTCGTGGTTGAAGTCGCTCGGCGTGTCGCGAGTGGCGTCGTCGGCGACATTGAGTGCGGTAGGCACCCAGCGCCACTCGCTGACCTTCGTTTCTTCTTCGATCTCCGCCACTCTATGAGCGACGAAGGGTTTGTAGACTCGGGGGCCGGCCTTCAGCCAGGCCAGCACAGTACGCGAGTCGGACCAGAAGACTCTGCGCACCGGCTTCACGTCATGCTCGTTCTGGACCGTGCGGGCTAGGCGGCAGCCCAGCACGGCGGCCTGAAGTTCCAGGCGTGGGATCGATGTCGTTCTCAGGGGGGCCACCTTTCCCTTGGCCATGGCCAAGCACAGGTGGGTGGTGGCGCACTCAGTGGTCGCACGCCAGTACACGGCGGCGACGCAAGCGGACTCGCTCGCGTCCACGAAGATATGCATCTCCACGTGTTGGGCCGTGGCGTAGTACGGGTAGCAGCGCGCGATGGAGAGTTGCTGCAGGCGCCGGACGTGGCCCAGCCACTCACGCCATGCCGCGTGCAGCTCGTCCGGTAGCTCGTCGTCCCACGCGACGCATAGGCGCCACGCGTCCTGCATGAGGCGCTTAGCTGGCATCATGATAGGTGTGAGGAGACCTAAGGGATCAAACAAAGACATTATGGTTTGAAGTGTCACCCTCTTTGTAGGGACTTTTGTTCCATCTAGCACCTCTGCAGGTACCTTAAGCTTTAAATTGTACGCTAGTGTACGGTTTCACCATACATAGGTACCTAAACAAAATAGCGCACGCGTCATTTTGCACGCGCTGCAGTTTACTTTGACTGTCGTAATTTATATTACCTAAATTCTTCAGTACGTGACCTACTCTCGAACAAGAGACACTATCAAAGGAAGACTTGCCACCTTTACTTTGTATTAACATCTTCGTGAATAAACTTAACTTTTACTGTGAATCTTGTGGTCGTGCTCATTATAACTAACTGGCATAAAACTCTAACTTACCCTATCAGTGAACTAAGTGATAGACTCAGTGTGCTACCATACAACTTGTGGTACCTATCTACAAACTACTACTACAACAGCATCGTTCATGTAAGGTCAACACCATCCAGATCCTACATTTTGGTCCTTCGAGCTCATCTGGATCCTACATTTTGGTCCTTCGAGCTCTCCTGGATCCTACATTTTGGTCCTTCGAGCTCTCCTGGATCCTACATTTTGGTCCTTCGAGCTCTCCTGGATCCTACATTTTGGTCCTTCGAGCTCTCCTGGATCCTACATTTTGGTTCTTCGAGATTACGAGGTATTTATGCTTTTGTATTTTTTGGCGATAGCGAATCGGTTGGATTGGCCTCCCACCAGCGGGAATCACCAGTTCGATTGAGAAGGCGTACATATTGTCATTTAAGTGCAAGCTGAATATCTACTACGACCAGTTTCAACTGAAATTGTGAAGACTACGGAAACTCTGTCGCCTTCGTGTCGTGAACCAACGCTGCTCTTCCTCTGCCACCGTCTACTACGTGCCAGAGCTAGAAGCTAACCAACTACTTATCCTTACCCTGCCATCGTCAACTACGTGCCAGGGCAAGAACCTAACTACATAACATAACTTACTTTATAAAACTATACTCTGTCACCGTCAACTACGTGCCGGAGTATCTAGCTAACTAACTAACTAAACTATACTACACAAGAAAATTATATTAACTAACCATAATAACATGGAAGTATTAAAAGTACAAGAAGAATGCTTCAACAACGTCAAAACCCTATGCTCCAACTACGGGAAGGATGGTAAGTCGAGAAAAACAGAAGACTACCTAACTCTTCGGCTCCAATCTCTCGAACACCAGTGGCGGGACTTTGAGAGTCGTCATGCCACTCTTCTAGAAACTATCGAAGAAAAAACGCACACTTACTTCACCGACGACATTTTTACAAAAACTCTACAGCTCTACTTAAAAACTAAGAAAGATATGGACAACTTACTGCTTCAACTACGCAATTGTAAAACTGACAAGTTTGATCTGAGCGCTACTATTGAAGAAAGTACCGACGAACATTTGAAAATACTACTCACACGGCAAGAGTGTAACTTTAAAGCTCTTGACCGTGCCATGTCTAAGGTTAACTTAAGAACTATGACGGAGAAATGGGAGCTGGAGGACCATCTTTCCATTTTGAAGTCAAAGTGGGACGTCATCGACAAACACCACTGGGAGTTGGAAGCCTTACTCAAGGGCTCCGACACCAACTACTACAGCATGTTCGTGTCCATAGAAGATAAGTACGATGAACTTAAACGCAACATAAATGCCAAAATCTGGTCGACTAGGCACTACCAACATTCTGCACCTAAGATTGAGATTCCTGAGTTTTCCGGCAACTACTCAAACTGGATTTCTTTCAAGGACCTCTTTCTAGAAACTATTCATAACAACCCGATGATAAACAAGGCACAAAAAATGCAGCATCTCAAAACTAAGCTGCGCGGAGAGGCGGAGCGATTGGTACAACATCTCAACATCAGTGCTGAAAACTACGACTCGTGCTGGGACATACTGTCTCAGCGTTACGAAAACCATCGTCTTCAGTTCACTTCGTTTGTCAACACTATGCTCAACTTGCCGGCTATAAACCAACCTGATAGCCAAAACCTAAAGAAGCTGCATGATATCATCAAGGAATGCATGAATGGACTGGCGAACATCGGATTGGATACGACTACATGGGACCCACTGATCGTTCATCTAATGTCTCAAAAACTTGACGTCACCACCTACACCGACTACATGAAGGAACTACAAGATCATAGAGAGCTACCTCACTTAGATCAGTTTCTGTTCTTCCTAGAGAGCAAATTCATGGCCTACGAGGGCATGAAAAACTCTAAATGGGAAATACCGAAACAAGCATCCACATCGCAGAAAACTTCTGAACCACAACATCCAAAGAAAAACTACACAAAATCTTTACATACTACATACGCATTCGGTCAGTGCCCGCACTGTAAAGGTAGGCACGTGCTGATGCAATGTCCAAAGTTCACGGAAATGGACAAAACCGAACGAAACAACACTGTTTCAAACCTACATAATATATGTAAAAACTGTTTATACAGCCACGGCGGCACAAAATGCTCGTCAACTAAAACTTGCAAAGAATGCAATAAAAAACATCATACGATGTTGCACAACGAAAACGCCTTGCCTACAACTTCAGCAAATCAAAACTGTTCTAATCATCATGCGACTAGAGATTTGGAGATACTTTTACCAACGGTCCAGTTGAAGATAAAATCTGAAAATGGATCTTACGTCACTCTTCGAGCTCTACTGGATCAAGGTTCACAAGTGAACTTGATCACTGAACAAGCTGCCAAGCTACTTCGACTACCAACAACACGAATGAACGCCACAATCTCTGGGGTCGGAGCGCAGGCAGGAGCCTGCAGAGGACGTATTCAACTAACTTGCAAGTCCATACATTCAAATTATACGTTTGAAACTCAGGCACTAATATTGAAACGACTTACAAATAATTTACCTAGCATGTCCTTTGAAAAGCCAAACTGGCCGCATCTTGAAAATTTGAAGCTTGCTGATCCTGAATTCAATAAATCACGTCCTGTCGACCTACTACTGGGAGCCGACATCTACTCGGATGTTATCCTGGACGGAGTCCTGAAGGGAAACCAACAAGATCCTATTGCACAACATACGCGACTAGGCTGGATTCTGTGTGGAAAAATGAAAACTTTCAACTGCCATACAGTTTTTGCCGGTCTCGACAACATCGACGAGCATGAGGGTAACACTCAGGACAACAAGGACACTTCAAAGGACGACTACTACGTAGAGGAATCCTCTAAAACTGCAACTGGCCTCGATCTCAATAACGTTAAAAATAAAGGCCCTTATACACTAACAAACATAAATAACTTAATCCACACCTCTATTTCCGAACTTCGGCAACAAAAGTCGGCACCTAGCTCCTTACAACAAGGAGGCGACATACGGGAATGGTTTACTAAAAAACAGCCGTCTATACAAAAAACCTATCAACCTTCAACAGAACAAACAACCGAACTTACAGAAATGAAAACTGTTATGAAACAAGAACAATTGATATGTAACAAAAACATGCCAATATACAGCTTAGAGAGCAAAATCGCTCCTTGCGAAGCAAAACTATTGAGTCACAATACAAACTCAACTTGTGACGTCAGTAAAACGTCATGCAGTGACGTGTGGGTGGAACTTCACCCGAGGAACTCCTGGCTGGCTGTCTGCTGCGGAGCCTGCACTTTGCGCATCGTATGCGACAACAGTGACGTCACGTCATATTTATGCTATGACATCATCGGCAATTGTAACGTTACAGCAAGGATGCTTGTTACAATCCAGCGACTTCACCATCTACTCACGCAACGAGTATAACACCAATATGAACATAGAGGCCAACTTTAACATTCCACTGCTGAACTCTACAGTGAACAACATCGTGAACTTGACCTACCACAACATACCATCGGAAATCCAACACCGAACGGAGGAGGTACAAGACATTGATAGAAGACTTCTATTTCAAAAGGAAAGAGAAATCCTTTCCGAACAACTATCTTCTCATGACTTACATCAATACGCGATTTGCTACACTCTACTTGCAGGCGCTATCGTCATCATCATCATCTGGGTAGTTAAAAAATACTTACCTCAAAGATGCTCAAACAAGCTTCATAAAGAAGACAGAGCTTCAACAACCAAGAAGAAGACCAGGCAGAAAACACTTAGCCACGCAGCGACCTCGTCACGAGCATGGGTCGAACTACAAAGAACACCTCAAGATAACATTTAACGAATAATACGTTCTTTGCTTTGTACTGGCATATCTTCTCTTGATAGTCATTTACTTACATTTTATTTACCTACTTATTTGGTAAATATTTTAACTTTACTCTAAACTATATTTTTACTTTACCTTAAACTTAATCTTGAATTTACTATTACATTTTAACCTAAACTTACATTATAAATAACTTAACTTTATCTTTACATTTTTACCTAACTTAACTTTCTCCTTTTGGGGTTGCCAACATGTACGGTTTCACCATACATAGGTACCTAAACAAAATAGCGCACGCGTCATTTTGCACGCGCTGCAGTTTACTTTGACTGTCGTAATTTATATTACCTAAATTCTTCAGTACGTGACCTACTCTCGAACAAGAGACACTATCAAAGGAAGACTTGCCACCTTTACTTTGTATTAACATCTTCGTGAATAAACTTAACTTTTACTGTGAATCTTGTGGTCGTGCTCATTATAACTAACTGGCATAAAACTCTAACTTACCCTATCAGTGAACTAAGTGATAGACTCAGTGTGGTACCATACAACTTGTGGTACCTATCTACAAACTACTACTACAACAGCATCGTTCATGTAAGGTCAACACCATCCAGATCCTACATTTTGGTCCTTCGAGCTCATCTGGATCCTACATTTTGGTCCTTCGAGCTCTCCTGGATCCTACAGCTAGTCTGTCTTCATGTGGCCTCCACACAAGGCCAAGCGTTTTTTCGTATAGTTTCTCAGTGTTTCCATTTGATTGATCAGTAGCTACAGCATGGGTCACCTCTACTCTGTTCGAAGCCCATTTTTGAAGGTGGAAACCAGCTTGTTTATGGATGTGGTTTACGTCTGTGGCACCCTTTATAGCCTCTTCAATTGTGTTGAAGCTTTGACAATAATCGTCCATATAGTGGTTCCTTGATATGGCCTCTGCTGCTTCCGGGTACTGGGTTCTATAATCATCCGCATTCTTATTTTTTATAAATATCGCCGTGCACGGAGAAGACGCAGCTCCAAATATGACGCTAGCCATACGGTACTCTAATGGAGGTCCATCTCGGTTAGCTCTCCACAGGAATCTCTGGGCGTCTCTATCCATTGGTCTGATGCGAATCCGTAGAAACATTTCTTGGATATCTGCGATTACAGCGACCTCTTTTTGGCGGAAGCGCATGAGGACGCCTGGCAATGACTGCAACAGATCTGGCCCGGCAAGCAAACAATCATTTAAAGAGATACCTTGTGAGCGTGCAGCTGCATCTAGTACTATTCTTGGTTTGTTCTTATTTGCACTGCAGACTGGAAAGTGCGGCAGGTACCAGGTCTTCCCAGGTGGTGGTGGATTGACAGCGCGCTCGGCGTACCCCTTTTCAATGAGGTAGTTCATCTGTTCATGATATTGGTGCTTTAGATGAGCGTTTTTCTCCAATTTCTTTTCGATATTTTCAAGCCGCCGCAGTGCCTGCTCTCGGTTGCTTGGCAGCACAATCGTTTCATCTCGCCACAGCAGGCCTGTCTCAAAGCTGCCGTCTGAAAGGCGGCGGCTGCGCTGCTGCAGCATGACCAGCGCGCGAGCGTTTTTGTCGTTCTGGGGACGCCTGGGCTCCACTCCGATGTTATCTAAATCAAAGAATGATGTCATTAGATCCTCCATACGTTTCTCGTTTTCACGTGTTTCGTTTCTTACTGTTATTTTATTAACATGAG
The DNA here is from genome assembly GCA_946478455.1 of Eupithecia vulgata. Classification (NCBI taxonomy): domain Eukaryota; kingdom Metazoa; phylum Arthropoda; class Insecta; order Lepidoptera; family Geometridae; genus Eupithecia; species Eupithecia vulgata. The sequence goes on along the minus strand of OX297880.1, from coordinate 13,018,512 downwards.
CTTTCAGCATTTTACTTTTCCTACAAGACCCGTGCAGTACCCATCCAAGTTCTGTTAATGAGGCAACCGGTTGTCCTTGAGGACCGCTTTTTATATCTCTGGTCACTATGAGGTGCCAGTTGTCTTGGCCTATTATGAGAGTGGGCGTGCCATATTGGTACTGAAGGTGTCCACTAATTTCTCTCAGATGTTTACATTGATCCACTGTGGCTTTGTCTATGGTTTGCGGTGAGAGATGAAGTTTGGATATCGTTCGGGCCATTACTCTATGTTGCATTGTGGAATGCTTGCCAGTTATGTGTAGTGGTACATACATGGATGTGGCAGCGCTCACTTGTGCTCCAGCTACGCCCTCTATGTTGAATGGTTCTCTAGGTCCTGTGGTCCCCACAGCGTGTGCTACATGGTCTTCAACTAAGGTAACAGTGGAACCTTCATCTAGTAAAGCAAAAGTATCCATACCTCCAGTAGGGCCATCTATCCGGACAGGTATTACCTTCAGGAATGCCTTTTCAAATATATTGCGTCTTGTAGTTGTAACAATCTCAGGTGTTGTTTTAACACCACTCTCTTCAGCAGACCTCTCATGCTCTACAGGTGATTTCTCACCATGCAGGAGCGGGTGATGTGAGCCTTTGCAGTTCGCTGTTCCACATGGTCGATAGGCACATCTGTGTCGAAAAGCCCGTTTGTGCAAACACCTGAAACATAGGTTTAACTTTTTGGCTTCCTCCCAGCGTTGACTGATATTTTCTATGGCCTCAATCTGACTGGCTTGTGGAGGTGGCTTACGGCCCTCTTGTGCCGAGGCTGCGTAGCTTCTGTGTCCATGTGACTTCCTTGTGGACAGATTACTGTTGTTGACAACTTCAGGTTGAGCATATTGGGCGCAGAGTTCAGCCTCTCTCGATAAAAAGTTGGAAAGTTTTATTAAATCCGGTTCATCATTCCCTAGCATAGCATAATCATACCACCGGTATCTCATAGTAGGTGTCATCTTATCAATGGTGGTCCGGACTGTTTCAGGATTATATAAGTAATGAGTTTTATTGAGCGACTTCACCACCGCTACTATTGTATTCACTCTGCTTGCAAAAATGATGGTATCTCTGGGGACATCTGTAAGTTTAGGTAGGTCTTTTAATTTGTTTACCTCTGCCATCACTAATGAATCTGCACGGCCAAACCTGACTTCGAGGTGTTTGATAATCTCCTCTGGTACAATTCCTTCCCCGTAGAAGAGCGCTTCGGCTGCCTCCTTGGCTTGGTCACGCAAACTCCTTCGTAGTCTGTACAGGTTTTCAATGGAAGAGAAATATTTGTTCGTGTCTCTATATGAGGCTTTGAAAGCTAGCCACTCACCGCTGTTACCACTGAATATTGGCAGCTCCTGGGCGAATTGTGGTAGCCGCGACGTGTTCCGGGTGAGTGCGGCAGTGAGTGCCGACAAATCCACTGGCGCAGGAGTCGGTTGTCTTTCTGCCGCTGCTGGTTGGGCATCTAGCCAACTTCTAACTTTTACACTATTCGCGAGAGAGGCCCCGTCGTCGTTTCCGTTGTCATCCGAGTCACTCTCAGCGTTGAGTCGCGCCAGCTCTGCCTGCGCCAACTCGACTTTCGCCCGGGCTAGACGCTCCTTCGCGTCGGCAATGTACTTCGACTTGCAACTGGACTTACGTGACAATCTTTCTGCGGCGTGCGATTGTGGTTTGTTATGCGGGGGTTCCGTTGCCGGCGCAGCCAGTGTCGGTGTCGGCTCACCACGTTTTTTCTCGCCGCCGTACATCGACCGCGTGACTGGCATCGTTGCTTCTTTTTGTGTTTTTATTGCCTTCTAGGTATCAATCCGGCTCGATCCGACCAACACTGTGAGGGATAGTCTACGTTACCTATCTAAAACCCTCACAGCCTACGTTTTTATGGTAAATTCGTTGTCAGAAGGGTCTTGAATAAAAACACACGTCTCGTTCACAAAATGGCCGATGCAAGAAGAAGGAATGATGCCAACTTTATTTTAAATTTTCCTACCACAATAAGTTTTTAGTGTTGCCGTATACAAATAGTTTTTTAACAATAAAATAATAATATCTGTCGTGCACATGGTCTATGGTGCCATATCCTCCACGAAACCCGGCCTGTTGCAGCATTGCTATACAGCGGGGCAATGTAGCCAGTGTCTTAGACACGCTTCCAACTGGTATTGATATGGATCAGTTGAGCTACCTGTAGATTGTTTGCAACAGTTTGCAGATAGCTTAATTGTTTCTATTGTAAATACTAGTTTTAATTTAAATTTGTTATTTGATTGTTATTTTCTTTCTGAATAAAAATATCTTATTAAAAAAAGTATTACTTCAAAACATGTGATATAGATATCTAATCAAAATTAAAAAAAATTGCTTTACATTATTTTCAGTGTGGAACTAGGCGACATCTGGCCAAGCATTCATATTTTGATGTAATCATGTACGTAGTAAAAGGCTTTCTTGAGAACATTTCGTTTAATGTACTGATTAAATTTACGAATAGGGAGCTCAGTTGCTTCAGAAGGATTCTTGTTATAGAAGCGTACGCAATTTCCCATAAACGATTTCCCTACTTTTCGTAATCTATATGATGGGAATTGCAGTTTGTTCTTGTTTCTTGTATTTATTTTGTGAACATCAAATTTTTTTATAAAGCTATCTCACTTTAAAAAAAATCCCTCAAAGAGTGGCATGGCTTTAATTATACTATTTAATATAGTATAATAAATAAGTAGCCACCCCACTTTTTGCGAGTACAGCTTTTTATTGAGAACAAAGATAGTCTGGATGTCGGCTGCCCGTCCCCAAAGCAGAATACTATAAGATCTGATACTATGGAAGTAACTAAAATGAATTAACCTAGCTGTCTTCATCGGTAACTTATCTAATTGTTCAGACCGCGTGTGCTGCTGAACTAAGTTTGCCTGCGCGACCATCAATCTGCGGTCTCCATTGAAGAGAGGAATCAGTATGTAACCCTAGAAAAACAGTTGAGTCTGCAACCTCAACAATCTTATCCTCTAGCATTATTTAAGTTGGGAGCTTTCTTGGTTTATACCATATTCGTCCCTAATGTTCGGCACATGCCATTAAAAAGTCTTGGTTCGTCCCGCTCATATTTGTCCAGATTCGTCCCTCATGCCAAAAATATTGTTAGTACAGTGAACGTAAAAAGTATAATTTATTACCACAACCAAAACTGTGATCAATGTGATCATCAATAATTATAGGCTGAAGACTAAGAAGTTTTATCTACCACTAACCATCATGACCACCCAATAGGATCATTACTAATAATTATCATTATTAACTTACGTAATTATCAAATTTAAAGCTCAGTAACTACCTAATTCTGCAAAGATTTATTTAAAAGGTAGTTAAAAGAAACATAATGTAGTGTTTTTTTATTTTATTTTATTATATGTAGTATATAAAATACTTCAAGTCCGCCCCTGTTTTGCACAGGTAAATTCTATCGCCTATGTTCATCAGGGATGATGACGGTTTCTAATGGTGAAACAATTTTTCGTAGTTTTGGAGCTTATTCAATTATAACATACAAATATTTCCGCTTTCAACAAACCTGCATCAAAAGGTTTGATGGTGATAGTGAAGTGATGTGCAAGTGATCCAAGTAACTGAGTAACTACTGCAGCTCTCTTACCTAGAATATAATTGTAGTCCTATCGATGGTGATTACTGTAACAATGCTGCGCTGCGCCGTTGTCCGCCGCATTACTCCCTCTCCCTTTCAATTATTATCTTCACTCTCGTATTCTTCACTATCTAACTGAGTATAAATCAAATGCAAAAAAAAAATTGTTAGTTTCAAGACATAAATGGTGAACGGATCGTAATTAAGAATCGGCCAACTTCCTGTAAACCACACTTTATCCTAAATAGACGTGTGAAGTTAGGAGTAGAAAGCTAGCTAGGGTGGCAATATGCTAGCTAGGGTGGCAGTATGCTTGCGAATTTACTCAATAGCTCGCATCAGTTTGATAAACGATCGCCTCCAATCCGTCAATCGTTTCAAGATACGCGAATCAATCACTCGCGGCGGCGGTGGCGACGATGGCGGTCCCATACAGTCTGTCCGTCAGAATGTCACGTCCTTCTGGTGGCACACGCGAGAGGTGACGGCTCGAGGCCTGAGAGTGTGGGGGTACGGCTCAAATAGACCTTATTCAGTCTCCATTTGACAGCGGGTTAAATAGTCTAAGGTCTCCATACATGCCAAAGGCGTGACAAAAAAAAAACGATAATGGTTTTTCTTGAACCGATGATCTGCTTTGAAAATAACAGAAACTCGAAATAGTTTTTGTTGTGATAATAATTATATACACTTATTAAGGCGGCTTATAAATAAATAATAATAAATAATGCTGGACAATTCACACAGCATTATCTAGCCCCAAGCTAAGCAGAGCTTGTGTTATGGGTACTAGATAACTGATATACATAATATAATACAATACATAGATAGATATTTTTTATTATATATAGAAAACGACCAGAACACCCTGAACAAATGTCTGCAGATCGTACACACATTTGTCCCGAGGCGGGAATCGAACCCGCAACCTCCTGCGTCGCAGGCTGACCTTCGCCCACCGCGCCACAGAGGTCGTCAATAATAATAAGTAAATAAAAAGGCTTATAATAATAAGTAAATTTTCACTTTATAATTAAAGAGTTTCCTCTTGTTTCTTTGAATTGAATAGGCGCCGAAACTAATAAACCGATTTAAAAAATTATTTTATCTTAACAATACTACATTATTCCTAATGAACAAAGACGATAAATTATACCCATGCAAAGCCGGGGCGGACCGCTAGTCATTCATCGTTTCATTAGTTCCTCGTCCGTTATGGAACTCGAATTTTCTGCACGTGTGCAATTATACGTTATTGTAATAATTGTTTTGATCTTGCTTTACCTGGTAGTTTAGCACTATCTGAATAGTGCTATAACTATGTTAAGTGACGTTTACATAAAATAATTATATTGTATTCTAAAACACGTATAGTAGATGATGTGTACGAGATGAGGCTTTTTGAGAGAAATTCATCAATTTCAAGTTGACAATCGAACTTTCCATCCCTTTCAAATATTGGCTCTACTCATTACACCACTAAATGGTTGCTTTTCGAGTTTAAAGCTAAAATTAAATAAAGCACATTCAATAATAAAAACCCCTTAAAATTTGATCATCTTAATTTTGAACACTACCAAAGTTTGTTACCTATTTTAACTGTATCAAAGTTTATTCAAAATTTAAATTCTTTAAACTATGTTCAACTAAAAATTTGCTTATCCGACTAAGCTAATGTTTTCGATAAACTTTGATAATTCATTGTAAGTTAATCCGCCTTCATTTAACTTATAATGAGAGCCAGACCAGCTCTGTATTTACTGGATTATCGAAAAATTTAAACCTTGTTCAAAACTTACGAACTTTAATGCTAAAAGTTGGCATGGTCCTTTGAAAATAATAATCACTTGAACTGTAAGTCTGTCATTTTATTTATTTAACAGCAAAAAATTATTACAACTAATATTTACACTTACATCTATTTTCTATTTTCTTGAACATAACTTTATAAATGTCATACATTTTCTAACTTCTGTGCAGCTGAGAATTTGAAGCGGTTGGTTACGTACTACGGTATCGAATTTGAAGCGGTTGGCTACGTACTACGGTAACGAATTTGAAGCGGTTGGCTACGTACTACGGTATCGAATTTAAAGCGGTTGATGACGTACTACGGTATCAAATTTGAAGCGGTTGGCTACGTACTACGGTAACGAATTTGAAGCGGTTGGCTACGTACTACGGTATCGAATTTAAAGCGGTTGATTACGTACTACGGTATCGAATTTGAAGCGGTTGGCTACGTACTACGGTAACGAATTTGAAGCGGTTGGCTACGTACTACGGTATCGAATTTAAAGCGGTTGATTACGTACTACGGTATCAAATTTG